>OV651823.1:32320786-32358286 GCA_927349885.1 Psylliodes chrysocephalus | reverse complement strand
CTGACGGAATGTTTTGAAAATAAAACTCTAGCTCGCAAAATAAGAGTTCAGTTGATATTCGTATCAGAGTTCTATCCAAAAATAATGAAAATAATTGACAACTTGAAAAAATCAAAATATCTATTCGCGAACATTTTATGGAGCAAATTAGAAGATTTAAAGTCTTCTTTTGAGCGACAACGTGAAGATTCGTTTGGAGAAAAACCTAAAAGCATTTTGTTTAACGAAAATGGTGAATTCCATCAAGAGCACGGTATTATGCAGCACAGAAGAGCTTGGATAAATTGTCTTCACATATGGGGTCTAACCCAACAAACGATTCCTACCTGCACATTGGCAAATTATTTTGCCCATCAGTAGCAGCAGCAGCCGTGACCACATCGTCTCTGAACACTAAACACTGGAGAGCTTCTCCAGAATACCGTTTTTCAGGGATATACCACAGGATGAACTCTTAAGTGGATATGCTCCTTTCCATAGACAACTCGTCAATGTGATTCAGCAAGAAACTCCTGTTAACGTCATGCAGATTTTGCATCAAAATGTTGTTACCTGAGGTTCGCGAATGCAGCTATACAAAGTCTTTATAGCCCAGTCGACAGTATAGATGCTGAAAGATATTTCAGTATCTACAATGTCGTTATAAATGACCGAAAGCAAAGGCTTAAGCAAGAAAATATAAAGACAACCAAGATGTTATCTTTTAACCAACTTTTCTATAATAAATATTTTGTTATTTTAATGATTATGGTAAAAAATACGAGTTTTGAAATATTTTTCATTTTTTTATGCGAATAAATGCGAATTTTTTAATTTATAATTTATATTTATGCGAAATTTCGGTTTTTTAGTTGCGAAATATACGTAACCCTAGAATACCCTTTTTAATTCCTGCAGGTGTGTTCACGTTTTTTTGTTATTTTAAGTCTTGTCTGGTACAAAGGTTTTAGCTCGTAATTATTGTTGATAGTTTGTGATCTTTGTGGTAGTGGTAAGTACGCCACATCATAATTAAGCTTTTATAATAGGTTTCCATTCGGCATACATTTTAGACAAGCTATATCGGCAACTTTTGGATCATTTACGCGATTTCCTGGTCTTATGGAGTCATATCGTAATATATTATCTTCGAATTTAAAAAATAACTGTGGTTCAAATATTCCACCTGTAACGTTTGTGGTTTTTGTCTCACTGAGGTAATAACCGATTTATAATTAGTGGGTAAATAAATATCCATTTTAATGTGACGTTTAATAAAACTGTGAGTAGAATCACACTCCATCTGAGTATGACCCTTCACGAGTTATTTATGTTCAATCTCTACATTGTTTCTAGATGCAATAATACATAGAGCACTTGCATGATCTTTATTTATATTCTGGTAACCACAACTGTCAGAATATAACACCACAGGTCTTACTTCATCGTTAAGAATTATCTGAATATGTTTAAAGATGCATGTCCCAAAAACTGAAGAGCAAAGTTTACCTTCAGTTTCATTCCATACATAGTTTTTACTGTTGTGAGATTCTAAATTGTACATTGTGCATTGTGAAGTTATGTACTTGCAATTTAGTTTTATAATATAAAGCACTTGCTTTTGGGCACAGCTGCATAGCCTGTACATCCATTGCAAAGCAGTAAATGTTTTTATTTTCACGTCTTATATTATCTTCATCTTTTTCTTTTCTAGCTCGGTTTTTCGCTAATTTGTGCTTATTGTAACTGTCTTCATCCAACTGCTTCATTTTATAAGCACAACAAAGGTCGCACTGACTGGTCCTTCCGAGGTTTAAAGAGACAAAGTTTCTTCTGGTCAAATAATAACATAAATGGATAAATAGTTAAGGGCAAAATTTTTTCATCTATGCTTACTTTTTTATACTTTCATCTATGCTTACTTTTTTATACAAATCGTAAAATTGGTTTTTTTATTGTTGTTGTCCCTTTCTTCAGGCATCGCTACTTTTCTTCTCTTTCTCTTATCAGACTTTTTTATATATATTTCCGCTACTAAGATCCTTCATAGAACTATCAATATTTTCATTTTGTAACATATTTTCTTCCGCTGGTGTATAATCTGGATCGTTAACATATTCTGGACTTTCTATTTCTCTATTTTCTGCTGCACTTTTGTCCTGTTCAATACAGTTCAGATCGCTGCGATTAAAATCAGTTATTTTTTTGGTTACTCCTTTATCTGTGGTACACATATTTTCTTTTTCTCTCATTTAATCAAATAGTATCATATTATTTTTAGGATTGGTAGATAGTTCAATATATTCACTGTTTTGATCTAAATAAGTATTCAAATCATTTGTAGAGTTCGTTAGACATCTGTAACAAAGAACATCTAATTTTAATAGGTTGTTGTATACCACAAAAACAACTAATTCTAATAGGGCATGTTCCACATCTTAATTTTAATAGATTGTATACCACATAGAAAAATAAAAAGAGAAGGTATGAATAAATGGCGGGACTTGTTTCCTTGTTGGTAGTTGAACCGTAAGCGCTTAGCGCGCTGCTATCACTAAATTCAAACCCGTTTTACACCCATAAAAAAATATGTTTTCAAAAATAATGACAAAGAAATCAATAATTTTACTGATTTACCTCTTTAAATTTCACTTTAATATAATGTGTGATCAAATACAGGGATAATCGTAAATAAATTTAAAGTTAAAGCTAAATTGAAATATTATTAGATGGTGTAAATCTGGCTTTGAAAATAAATTACGTTATGTTGCTATAAATATGTCAGCCTGATATTATTTTCATTTTCAAATGCACGTGATATTTTTTTCAAATGTAGGTGAGTAAATTGTATTAATTAAGTGTAAGTTAGATTTAACTAATTTAACTATAGGGAGATTCTTAAGAAAATCATTAACTTCTGATTCATTTAAATTTTAATTGCAGAAGTAAATATTTTTCTCACAAAACTAACAAGAAATTTTATGTTTTTCCTGCTATTATTACTCTTAGAGATAAATGGATCCACATTTTAAACATTTTTGGTCAAAAAAATGAAAGGAGCGAAATGTGTGAAGCCAATTTACAAACAAATATTGTAGAACCTGAGATAGAACCTCATCCTAGTTTTACTCAGAAAGACCATGATGAAAAAAGGCGAATGATTTATGCTCAAAAAGTTATTGTTCAATTTTTGGGTGATATTCATTATTATATTTATCAAATAATACCCAAATATGTTCAAAAACTTATATGCTATTTAGGTCAACTTGTTAATTTTTACATAGTTCACTTATTAAGACCATAAATCAGATGTTTTCTATTTTTATTGAAATTTTTATACCTTTTATTGCAAGAAAAATGTAAGAATTTAAAAAAGTTATGACTCGTGTTAATTTTTAATTTTAAGATACACACTGCACCTTTATTTTTGTTTTGTTTTAGATATTCTTGGATATGGAGATTTTTGGAATGTGCATAAATATTTTTCTTAATTAGGGTGCGTTTCAAAGCCCACCTGTATTTAAGCTGGAGGCTTATTGTACCCGAAATAGGCATTATGACTATTCTAGATTGAAATAGATGGGAAAAGGCCTTAAAGGGACAATAAGTATAAGAATATTAGAATTAGAATGATTTGTCCTTGGATTAATAAGGGACATTTAAAACATTAAAACAATGGTGTTTATAAATTAACTACTTTGACTTTTTATAAAAACTATATCCGGTTTTTTTAATAATAAAAACATTGTCATGTGCTATGCTGGTTATCATATTACCTATATGTTTATTTTTCACTAATTTAGTGTGTGATCTAGTGCTTGTTATGTTCAAAATATGCAGTTAGAAGATAATGAGACACATGTAATTACATGGTAATTCTAAATAAATTAAACTTGTTAAAAATGTGTTTTATTTTTCAACTAATTTTATTTTTCAGTTAAGACAAGTGACATTTTCCATTTTTCAACATTTACCTACAACAATAATTCACTAAACTTATTGTTTGTTTAGTAGTTGTAAGTAAAAGTTGTCAAATGTTACTTCAAATTGCTTCAAATATCTAAATTATCAAGCCCGCCAATTTTTAAATCGCTTTAATTAGTAGTGTTCTACTTTATCGACTGAAACTGACAGATGTAGTTCAACCGTAAGCGCTTAGCGCGCTACTGTCGAGGTCAAGCAAACTTGTTACCAACTATTTACATGGAATCCGACCCCCGTGGTATACCACAAAAACAATTAATTCTAATAGGGCGTATTCCACATTCAATTTTAAAGGCAGTATTTTCAATAAATATAAAGGCAGTTTTTTATAACCTTGTCGTATATAAAGAATACATGTTTATTTACTTATGAGTAGCAAGATTTACCTTAACAAAACTTATTGGAAAGCAACCGAAATTAAAAAACACACAAAACACGTCTAGACCGCTGCTTGCCAATATAAGTAGTACTATGAAGAAACTGTTGAATACGCCCTATTAGAATCAGTAGTGACAGTTCATTGTTTATGAGAGTTCCATATTTTTTAGCACATGTCCGTAAATAAGCGGCAAATACTTGGCAAATACGTCAAACTGGCATATGTAAATTGTCAATGGATTAATTGTCGTTGATTGTTTTGATTATCTGATTGGTTTTAATGCACATTTTAACACATTTTAATTATATTTAGACTTAGTATTCATCTTTTATTTATTTTGTGATATTTTATTCAAATAGATAAAGGGACAAGAAATTTTGAAGTTACTTTTTTCGGTGTAGAAATAAGCGGCAAAAACTTCAACTGTCAATAAAAATCTGACCACTCCGACATCAAAGGAACCGACTCAAGCTGTCGCTACGTATTATTAACACGACATAATAAACAATCGGCAGGCTAACTTGTCTTGGCGGCAACGCTACGCGCACATCTACGCTCCGAGCAATTACTACTAGAGGGAGGCTTCCCCCCTTCCCCGCGCTAAATTTTGTTAGCAACATCTACTCCCCCTGAGGGGGAAAATACCTCTTCTGTAATTGGCTTATTTAATCAGCGTTGCCAAGTTTGACAGCGCCAGAAGTGTTCTGTGAGCGCCAGTTCTGACACTTTCTGACACATGTCAATTTCTTATTTGTATTTTACGAAAAATATTATTATTTATAACGTTGTAAGGGTTGTAAATGTGTATTTAAGATTTATTATCTCTAATAATATGATGAAAACATGCTTTATGTGTAAAAGGCCTGTTGAAAATGCTTCTTCAAGATAATATCATAAGTAAGTACAGACACAACCTAATTATCAGAGGCGGTGCATTAGGCAATCACCTTTAATTTGCAATTAAACTTTCTTATTTTATTATCGAAAAATTAAAATTAAGAGCAAGTACACTCCAGCTTAGTTCGTCTTCATCCGTCTCATAATGATTATAGTAAAGGTTAATTACTTATTATTATTATTTTAATATCACATCTTTGTAAAGTTTATTGTTTTTTTTAGGTTTTCTTTTCTTGATATGAGAAAGAAATACATGTTTCCAAAAGATAGGAATTCAACAAGTGACCACCTGAATAACTTTTTATGCTAATGGACATTTTTATTACAGACCTCAGGGAAGGAAAATATTAAAGAAAAATGCAATTTCGACGAAAGAAGTATAATAATCAATCCTGTCTACTTCTACACTATATTTTCTGCTACTAAAATACCAAAACAGTAAGTAAGTAGAGAAACTTAAGTTTCTTTCAAAAAGAATGTTTAAGGAAAAAGGCATAGCTATTTTTTTGTTGACACTTTTTTTTAAATAATCTAAAAGACTAATTTTGTGTATTGTTTAAATGTTCATTTTTTGTACTTAATTTGTTTTAGGTTTAAACAAAATGAACTTCTAAGATATGCATGGAATATCTCAAAAGAGCTAAGGAAGGTTTTAAAATTCTTAAGAAAAGTATTCAGAGCCAAAAACATAAAATAGTCTTCCTGTCCAAAATATAAATAGGTATAAATATTTAGATATTATGAGTGATTTTTTATTCTATAAATAGAACATAATTTGCTTCTAAATCACTACCTAATGAACTATATTATATAGTACAAAACTAAACAAGAATATCACATTATTCATGTTTTTTTTTTTAATTTCCTTAAAAAACGTCCCAAAAAATGTGAATATTTATTATTGGAGTTAACATCGTTATGCTAAAACAATACTAGAACAACTTAAATAATGTGGATTTTGACTATTTTGAGTTATGCAGATCATTATGATCTAAAAAATGTTTGTCTGGTGCTATAGTCAGGTATAAAAACATTCATTTATTTAAACACAGTTGCAATATACATTTTATTTAGTTTTTAAGTTAAAACCTATTAGGACGTCCTAAAATTACTTTTTTCGTTTGATGTGAGATTAATTATTCTACATTTTTGTTGGTGAAATAGGATATATTAAGATGTCTTACTGTTTTCTCTGATTATCTAAAAAGTTAGAACAATATACAAAGACTGTTATAACAAAAAAGAAATATACCTTTACTTAAACACACAATTAGTCAGTTCAATTGTACGATAATTTAAAGCAGAAATCCAGAAAACTTTAAAAATGTGTTAAATGTGTTTTTACTATAACAAGGACATAATTATTAAAAAAACTTGGCACATTAACATTGACGATAGGTTTTTATAATATATATTATAAAAATCACAACGAACTACACAAAATGACATTATTAATAATTTAGCAATAAAAAAGTTAAGTACAATGATGACATTAAAAGTTGAGTTTCTCGAAATACTTTTTTTAAATTGTCTTAGTAACTACCTAGTATTTTTCTAGCACAATGATATTATATGAATGTGAATTGTGTGATATCTTATATTTTAGGAATAAAATTATATATTTTTTTGCAGGTTTCTGTTAACAACGATTCCAAGAACTTTTGAAAATATTAAAACGGCATTTGCAAATATAATTCTCAATTAAGAGCTTTTGATCTAACATAAAATTTTTATTCTCCATAAGGTTATAGCTTCCTAAGAAGAAAATTTAACAAGACTTACCAGACTCAAAATATCAAAATTTTACCAACCAATTGATGGTTCTACTGGTTTCCATAGAAAAATTCTCCTCGAAACTACTAAAAGAAAAGTGGCAGAGGCAACCGAAGAAGGCAAAAAAGTCTTTTGCAAAACAAAAACTAGAAATTTGTTTAAGAATCTAATTATTTTTTGAAGTTTTACCATCAATAATTTTTGATAACGATTTAAGATTATGAAGTTCTATTATGAATTTTACTCTTTGATAACCTATGTTTAAATTTTTATTAGGACCAAAATAAATTATAATTTTTATTTTAACTACAAAAACCCTTATAATATTAAAAATGGGAAAAACGTTAGATTAGTAACGTTCACGAATAAACTCTTTAAACATTTATCTACCTAAAATGTATAACTTTTAGAAGGTATGTTATTAACTTTCTATTTGTACTTGTATTAATTTATTTCATTTTATTATCTGTTGTATTTACAAATTGATTTTGATATTAATCTTATCTATTTATATATTTTTTATACTCACATATATGTTTTTTTCATTGAAACAAACGTTTATTAGCTTATTAAATATAATGAATTCATGTTGTTTTATTATATGCTTGTATGAATGATTACTTTTATTTCCTTTTAAAAATAAATTTCGAAGGTAAAGCCGAAACGGTAAGTGAGAATAAAAATTAGACGAAAGTGACGATATTTACTGGAGCTTTCATCTACACGCTCCTTTTTCTAGCCATCTACACCTGAGCCAGCAAGATTTGTCTTCCCTCCATCCTTACATTCTCCAAATTTACAGAGAAAACGCCGTCCTCTTTAACATATCCAGACCTTCTTTGACGGGGACTATACCACTACATTATCAGCTTTATTTGTTATCCCGAGCAATTTTAATGCATTCGTAATTGCTCATTCTCACCTCTTCTCTTGTAGATTCCGTACTCAGTTTTCTTATTTTTAGTTACGTTTGCACTGCTCTTTTATTTTCACAGCTTTAATTCTATAATGCTGTAACGTTACAATATGGATCCATTTATGTGGTTTATACTATTTAATGTTATTCGTAAGTGACCAACCTATTATAATAATTAAAGATTATTGTATTACAGGCCTGAAGATGTTCCTGTAAGGCCGAAACTAGTCGCTCCTGTATTTATAATAAAATTGATTTTAAGGTTTTATTCTTCAATTGAAAAAATTAGACCTTTACAGTGATTTTGTTACTTTTCCTGAATTAGACACACATAAGACAGTATTCATTTTAAAAATATTAAAATTAGCAAAATTTTCAATTAAAACGTTTGGACAATGTGTGTTTTTATAGATAAATGATACGCCACTGAACAAGAAGGATGTTTACCTTCCCCCTTGTGCCCGCTTCCTTACTTCCGCTATAGATGTTGCTAACACAACAATCGCCTACAAACTCGTTTTCACGCTCCCTCTATTAGTAATTGCTCGAAGCATCTACGCGCACACCGCCATTTTGGGGTCCAACCTCTCAATCAAGCCAGTGGCGTCACTGTCGTCGTTTATACCGACAAAAACAAACGAGTTGCAATAGCACGGAATCAGTAGCGTGTATCTTAAATTTATTTTGTTTGTGATGTTTGTTAATACCTGACGTTAACTAGGCACGTACCTACATCTTACTAATAGCTTTATAACTGACAAACTGACTCATATACTAGGTTTTTTTTAAAAGTATACCATACATACCTAATAAGATCTTTAAGAAACCGAAAAAATCTTTTAATACAGTTTATTCATATAGTTTTTTGCTGCACAACTTTGCCCAGACATAGTAAAACACTTAAAAATTAACAAATTAACACTGGAAAACAACTACTATATAAAAAGTGTCAAAAAATATCTATAATTCTAAAAAAATAACAATAACTAGTTATTGTTATTTTATTGTTATTGTTATTTTTTTAGAATTATAGATATTTTTTGACACTTTTTATATAGTAGTTGTTTTCTAGTGTTAATTTGTTAACTTTTAAGTGTTTTACTATGTCTGGGCAAAGTTGTGCAGCAAAAAACTATATCTGTACCCCAGAGCCAGAGTATGTTAAGTCCAAAAACTTAGTTTTTCAGGAGAGCATTTTTTATATATTCATTTTAGACTGTGGAGTGTGGGCTTAGCGTAGTTAAAAAATGAGCTGTTTTTGTTATTTTAAAAGATACGTCAAAATGGAAAATATCGAACCATGCGCAGCAAAATTTTAAATCACTTAACATATTTACCTAAAATTTGGCCAATTTGGACTTAACATAGTCTGGCTCCGAGGTACAGATATGAATAAACTGTATTAAAAGATTTTTTCAGTTTCTTAAAGATCTTATTAGGTATGTATGGTATACTTTTAAAAAAATCCTAGTATGAGTCAGTTTGTCAGATATAAAGCTATTCGTAAGATGTAGGTAGGTGCCTAGTTAACGTCACGTAAAGTTTAGCGTCAATTTATATTTACTTATGTAGGTACATTATTAAGATTTAAAGTAAAATGTTATATTTTAAACATCTCCCGTATGGAGTTGACAAAATGGAAAAATCGTTATTTTTATTTTAAGGAAAAAGTCATTGATGAAAAAATAGGTTTACTATATTAATATGTTAGGTCAGGTGTACATGGTCTTAATAAATGAAGAAACTTAAAATTGACAAAAGGATAAAATCTGTATTACCTTATTGATTTTACGAAGAAAAGTCACAGTTTTCCTTTCGGTTTTCATTCATAACTTTAAAAGGAAACTTTTTCTTGTATTTTTCTTCAACAAGCAGAATTTTTTGTAAAGAATAATTTTTTTTTCTGAAAAAAAAAAAATGAATATTAATCGTAATTGTGTTATTCCCAAATATTGAAATGCTTAACAAAAATTTAATTCTGATATTCATTTTGATAATTATTCTAGATATGCGAATAACAAAGCTTTATAATCTTGATAAATCTAAAGTATTTTCATTACAAAAAGCAAGAAAATCTTAATTAGCCATTAAAGAAATTATAAGTAGTAAATTAGTAATGAGTCACAATCAAAATCATGTGTTTTAAGCAGTGCTATTAAAAATGTAAAATTCTTATATTTTGTCGAAGTAAATTCAAAAGCCCGCCAATTTTCAAGCTAAAATAGCATTACATCTTTCTATATTACCGACTGAGTATTAATTGCACAAAAAACTATTCCATATGTCGCTGAAGGTAAACATGCTGCCAAATTTCTGTGAGGAATCTGCAACTCTTAATTTTCCTTCCTCCATGATGGTAACTGTGTAAACCCTACATCGGTCCAAATTCAAAGGACGTTCAAAAAATTGCAATGTTTAAATTTATTACATTCTGGAACTGAAAACTGCGAAACAGGTGGGGATGCTTTACTTGTAAGGCTACATGAAATTCGTAGGACTAGTAAGGATGAGCCATTTTCCAAAATCGCGTGTAATGGTGGCAATATTGTCGAAAATGTGAATATAAACAAGCATATTAATGAATTGCATGCACAAAATATTAATTTTTTTTAAGAAAATTTTATTATATATGCGGATTTTTAATAAAAAAAATGTCCTAAAATTCAACGTTGCGATGTATGTACACAATATGCCTTAACACACGAAGACTTGGATATAAGCTCCATGTATTGTTATTATAAAACATACAAAAAAAGCAAATAAAGATATTTTTGACAATTTAAAAATGTCAAATAATAGTTTTGTATGTTTAATAACAAAAATTGAAATAATTTTTCATCACAATTTTGAATTATTTATCACTAAATCCGGCGTTTGTAATTTTTTTTTAGATTTAATTAATTCCGAGATAACATTTGACGCTCCTTGTCCCCGATTTCCATAAATATATGTTATTAAGGGTCGATTCCACCGTTGTGTTAAACGGAGATTAAAATGACATTGTTAATGTAAAAATGTAATTTTAAACTTCGTTTAACACAACGGTGGAATCGGTCCTAAGTTATATTTAAGGCTGCTCATATATTTCACTTTAAAAATATTAATAGAAATTTTAAGACCATCAATAAAAACAAGCTAATTGTTTGGCGCAATCTGTGAAGCTGTTTTGTTTTAATACGATCCTGCCTATCAATACCTTATTTTATTACAAAATCTTTAAATACGCTTTAATCCGACCCTGACTAAGACCCCCGAATGGCGTCGTCAAGGTCAAATTTTCTTAGTATAATATGTGTATGCGATCAGCGGAGATTGAGCCTGCCGATTGTTTTTTATGCCGTGTTATTAATATACTGGGGTCCACATACTTTGATTATGTGCTGGGGTCACATATTCGAATGTGTCAAATAAAATTATTTGGAGAGGGATAATGGTACAGGCGGTTTGAAGGTAGGTGAGGGAACTGTTTCGTGAAGGAGTGGCGTCAAAATACAAAAATCTAATGAACCTAATATTAAAATACTACTATTGGTTCAATTCAAATAGACTTCGTAGTAAACAGAGAATTTTATAATATCCGGTTCCTATTCGACTCTTTTTATTGCAACTTTTCGTTCTTTTTCATAACAATTAATATTATTAACTGTAAAAGGTGATTGCTATTTACAGAGGCATGATGGTATTCATAGCCATTATAACTTATGGAAATGGTTTAATGCCTGATTTGTTTCGTTCCATTCCAATTAGATTTGAATAAAGCGAATATTAAATTACTTTTTTTATTGTACTTACATACCATTCAACCTCTCATTCAAAATAGTTTTTTTTTATCAATTCATACTACAAATCGGCAAAAGATTTACAGACGTTAATCTTACAATTACTAATAAAATTGTTGGTTTTTTGGTTAATTTATAGCAACTATCTTTTTTTTTCATGTTTATTTCAGTAAAATATTAAAATCATTAACAGGTAATGAAGAAAGTATATTATGTAACAAGAGTTGTAGGCAATCCAGTAAATTCCACGAGCTGTAATATTCAGAATGCTTTTCCAATTCATTTTATTGTTAAATTAAATGTTCATGTCAGATATGTTTTCCCAATAAATTTTAGCAATTCCGAGAAAGTATCACATGGCTATAGTATTATAAAAACGTGTATGTTTATCTATCAGAGCAGATTGATATTTGTTTTCTTGTAAGTACCTACCTAAATTCCATATTAGGAAAAATGTTTCAGTCATTCAGAGAGGCGTTTCCCAATGACTGATAGGTTGTCATACAATGCAAATGCAATTTCAAAAGATAAATATAAACAAAGTACATGCGGAAATAGAAGCGGTTGAATAACCTGTTAAATCTTTCGCCGCGCGCACCTGCCGTTTCCAATAACCACATGTTAAAAATGTCATCTGAAGAATTTAAAAAGGTACTTGATATATTTAGTATAGCAAATGGCCGTAACTGTCAGCCACGCCACGGTATGCGGCCAGGAATTAGACAGAAGCAGGGATCGGACTCGGTAGGTACATAGCTAATTTACAAAAAAGGCTAAAAAGTTGTTTGATGTATACACGTTTTCTTAAAGCATGCCATAATAATGTTTGTTGGTAATTTTTTTAAAGGAAACTTGAATCAACAAAAGATTTAAAAATTTGATAGTTGGAAACAAGTTTTTAAAAATAAAATCTTAGTCTTCTATAATTACTATTATTTTACTACTTGCTTAGTCAAGGCGGTGTCCTAAGTGACAGTTTTAGGCTAAATGCAGATAAATGCGGCCATTTTACATGACGGCGCCCAGTGAATGTACATATTTCTGTTACCTACCAATATACAGTGAGGGCAAAAGGAAATGAATTTTTAAAGAAAATTCTGTAACGTAAATTTATTTTTGAATGCGACAGTATTTCAATTCAATTAATTGTATAGGTACCGCCTTTTCATTTTTAAATGAAATGAGGGGGCATGTTATACCCCATTTTAAAGGGGTTAATACTCGTTTTAGTAATAGTTTTTTGAAATTTTGACATTTTTCTTTATGAAGAAGGATAACTTTTGTAAATCCAGCTAATCTCCCCAAAAATAGCTGAACATGTCTCATAAGAATCTGAAAAATTATTTAATTTTAATATTTTTTTTTTTATAATAAAATACACCATGTAAGATTCCTTGTTAAAAATTTAAAAAATGCAAACAAAAATCCTTATGTTACTAAAAAAAAATTTAAAATGAGGTATCAATTGTATCATTTTATTTAAAAATTTGAAGTGGTTGCTGTCACTTTAAAGCGGTTGAAGCAAGGGGTAAATAATTATGTTGAAATATTGTCATTTTAGAAATCAAAATTGATCTGTTTCAGGAATTTAAAGAAGTAATTATCTGGAAATTTATAATTTATTTAGACTAATAAATTTACAATGTTCTGTTTATTGGCTGTTTTTACCAGCAACGATTTTTTCATCAGAGTCGATTGTTTGGATCGACTACCTGTTTTGGAAGGAAGCCGTCTTGTTTTCTTGCCTAAAATTTCGTATACAAATCTAGCACAAATTTTTAAAAGTAAATACTGAAGAAAATACAAGCAATAAGTCATTTTTTACAAAAAAAAGTACCTATAACTTACTTGTTTTAAGTGTTTTAGACATGGCTATTGTCTTTCACAAAAAATGTTCAATAAATAAAAAAGTAATATAATCAATTCAAAATACACTAATACAAACACACAATGTTACAGCTTCAGAAGAGTTGAGCATGCGTGTTGTATTTCAGATATTATCAAATTACTGACAACCTTATGAACTAAACAAGTGTAAACTATTTACCTAACCTATAAATAAAACCCATAAATTATGATTTTGCTATAGGAATAGAAAGAATATATTAGGAATATATTAACTATTTTTAAAAGTAATAATATAAATATACCTATAATAAAACAGAATAGTTTACCGAAGATGTTGATTGTTTTGGAGCAATAATGATAATTTAATCTTTCCTTGCAAACTGGCTTTGTTTCTTGTTTCAGTTCATAAATATTTTATTCTCAATAACACAAAACATTCATAATATTTATCCATAAAAAAAGGAGAATGGTAGTTTACAAAGAGTATTTATCCATTTATTTATTCAAAAAATAAAAAGAAGAATTGACAGTTATAACATGCTGAACTCTGAATTATCTCATTAGCTGACCGTAAGGTCTTAAGTTGTTAAATTAAAAGTTGCCGAACTTTCCACGGTACGTTAAGTTTTTAAGTTACGTTATAAACATTTACAAATAAGTATACGTAGATTCAATACTTCAAATTCTTAAGTTAAGTGCTTAAGTTACGTTACGGCGGTTATAAATTAAGCTTTATTCTTAAAAATATTACCTATACATAATTACGATGTTTTTAAAACGTTCTTGAGAAATCATTCCAGAAACGTTTCTTTAGAAACATCATAAGGACGTACCATTTATGTCAGAAATACAGAAACTTACATATTACCTAAATGGGATGTTTCTGGCAGATCAGTGTTATTAGAGAATAATAAAAAAGTTTTCCATATTGAATGAATGAATGAATCCGTTTATTTAGCCATTGCTATTATATACAATTATTTTTTTTTAATTTACATATTTTTTTTGTTATCTTACATAATATACACAATTGTTTAATTTTATTCTCTAAGATATTTACATAATTTTTTGCTAAACAAATTCAAATTGCTAGAGTCTTTTATTTCTTTTGGCAGATTATTAAAAAGATGTATTCCATTAATTAGCAACGATCCCATTAAGAAAGTTTTATTTGAAAAATTTATGTTGAAATTTTCATCGGATCTTAAATGTCGAGAATGTAAGTATTGCCGCGTAACTAGTAACTCACTTAGATATTTCGGTATTAATTGATGCATCATTTTATAGATTACAACGAGGGTTGCCTTTTTAATATTCTGTTCAATAGAAAGCCAATTTAGGATTTGTAGCATATTTTTGATTGGAGTGTAAATATTACATTTTAGAACAACTCTCATACATTTGTTTTGGAGTACCTGAAGTCTGCTTACTTGTTCTTTATTACATGAAAGTAAAAGTGACATACAAAAGTTAAAGTGTGGATATACAATTGTGTTATAAACAAGATTTCTACTCCATTGAGACAAATTTGAAGCTATTCTTCTAAAGAACCCTATTTTCTTCCCTAATTTCCTACATAAGTAGTCTGCATGACTGTTGAAAGTCAATTGAGGATCTAAAATAACTCCTAGGTATTTAATCGTATATACTTGTTCGATGGCAATATTGTTTATACAGATGATAAAATTTCGCTCCGCAAAATTGTTACAGGTCGATTTAGATCCCATTGCCATAAACTTGGTTTTGTTTGCATTTAGTTTTAATTTGTTGATACACAACCAGTCATACAGAATACTTAGCTCACTGTTTAAGGTGCGAACAGCTTCTTCAAAATTAGTAGCCGCGACAGATGTGAGTGTGTCATCCGCAAATAAACTTACAAAAGATTGTTGTAACGCGTCCTTTATGTTGTTTATATATATAATGAACAATAAAGGGCCCATGACACTGCCTTGTGGTACACCGAAATTACATTCCGTTCCATTGGACACACTGTTGCCTACTCTAGTTCGGTAGTATCGGCCTTGAAGGTAGTTGTGGATTAATTTTATGGCATCTGATTTTATACCATATTTCTGTAGTTTGTAGAGTAGCAGTTTCCGATCAATCGTTTCAAAAGCACGCTTTAAATCCACAAATACACTCAAAACTACTTTTCCTTTATTAATTTCCTCCCTCCAGTTAAAACATGCAAATTGCAATGCCGTTTCATATGAATGACCATCACGAAAACCAGACTGCCCTGAGTACAAAATATTGTTTCTTTCAAAGAATAGCTTCAATTGATCTCTTAACACAATTTCGATAATTTTATCTATAGTTGGTAGTAAATTAATTGGCCTAAATTGTTCTGGCAGGGTTGGCGACGGAACTTTAGCTATTGGCACGATTACACTAATTTTGAGATCGGAAGGGATTCGTCCACTAGTTATCACTGTATTTACAATATTTAGCAAGCGATATCCAACTACACAAAATAGGTCTTTAAGAAGTTTTGGACTCAAAAAACCGTCACTCGAACTTTTATTCTTTAGGCTGCCCACTATTTTTTGTAACTGGCTGAAAGTGATTTCTTGAAATTTTGCTAATTGTTCTTTCTGTACTTCAAGGTCATTTCCAAATTGCAGTAAGCCTTTATCTTCTATACTCTCAGCTAGATCACGAATGCTATCACTGTAATATTTATTAAAGTTTTCTTCAGGTGGTCCGGAATAGCCTTCAAAATTGATTTTATCTATTGACAGATCTTCTTTCTTCTGTCCAAATAACTGTTTTATTGTTTGCCACATCTTTTTGCTATCTCCTTTGGATTTGTCAATTTTGTCTTCGTAGAATAATTTCTTTTCTCGGCGTAATACACTGACTGCCTGGTTCCTCTTGTTTTTATAATCATTCCAATCCTCCTGAGTACCCGTAAACTTAAATCTATTGTACGCTGCGTTTCGTAATTTTTGTGCCTGTGTAACACGTATATTGATCCATGGTGTCTGATTGCATTTAATTTTATTAATGGGGCTAATTTTATTGAGAGAGTCTCGAACATTATTTGAAAAATTATTATATAACACCTCGACATCCGTTGATGTTGTTTCCCAATGCTTTCCTATCAAGTCCAATATAATTTTATGTATATTTTCCTCATTAATATTCCTTCTCCAGATAAATTTGTCCACAGATGTATGATTTAAGCCAGGTACATTTATTCCTATTACATCATGGTCTGATATGTTAGGAAAGTTTCTAGGGAGTTCAGCCACGGTGAAATATGGTTCCAACTTAAGTAGACCCTGTATGACAAATACAAAAAAAAATCGTCGAAAATATGTTTTACAATACAGAAGAATGTTATAGAGAGAGAGAGATATGCTTTATTGTCGTAAAAAAATTTACAAAAATTTTATAGACAAAGCGTGTAACTTAAATACTAAACATATTATAAAAATAACTAAACAGCAGAAAAAACAAACAGAAACAAACAGACAAAATAGGAATAACAATTGCAATGGATATGCAATATCCGTCATTATAATTATTCTAATTTAATTTTTAAATATTAATATTTAATTATTTAATTAATGCCATTGTATGTGGAACTCAAATGTCTAAGGTACGTTATAAAATTCTGCTACTGTGTAATATGGTCTTTCTAGAAGAAAAGCTTTAGCCAGTCTTCGGAACTTATCGTATGTATTTATAGATTTTAATTGCATCGGAAGGTTATTATACAATTTTTTGGCATTGTAGGTAATGGAATGTTTTAATAGGTCAGAAGTGGGCATTGTTAAATAAACATCAGTCTCTAAATTTCTTGTAGGATATCTACGAGTCGGTCTTTCGGATAAATTTTGAATGTGCTTGCGAACTAAGCAGACGGATTCGAAAATAAATAGAGCAGGAAGGGTTAGAATTTTGAAATTTTTGAAGTAATTTTCGCAATGTGTCCTGCTACTTAAACCAAATACATAGCGGATTGCTCTTTTTTGCAGTTTAAAAATAGATTCGAAAAGGTATAAGCTACAAGAACCCCAGAAAGGTAAACCATAGCGAAGGTGAGATTCGAATAAGAAAAAGTAGGTTATTAATGCAGTAGAAGGAGTCAGCTCTTTAGAAACCGATTTAATGGCAAAACATGCGGAGGATAATTTTTTTGCTAAGGTATCTATATGAGCAGACCATTTTAGAGAATTGTCTATATAAAGACCTAAAAACTTGATTGAAGTCACCGTTTGGATCAGATTATTGTTTAGAGTTAGAGGTTGTAAAGTACCTCTGTAAGACAATGCTACAGTTTTACTGGTGTTGAAACAAAGTCCATTCGAATCAGACCAGGACTTAATAGTCACTAGATCTTCACTTATGATAGATTGTAATGTCTGCATGTTAGAATTATTCCAGGTTACACTGGTGTCATCAGCAAATAAAGTAATTCTACCACTTATTCTTAAGTCTGTGATGTCGTTGATGAATAATAAAAACAAAATTGGACCTAATACTGATCCTTGAGGTACTCCACTGCTTATTGCTAGATTTGTAGAATCCTCACCATTCGCCCGCACCTGTTGATTTCTATTTTCTAGGTAAGTTTTAAACCATTGTAAAGGAGAACCCCGTATGCCATAAATTTGTAACTTATTAATTAAAATATCATGATTTACACAATCGAAGGCCTTTGCGAAGTCACAAAATACTGAAGCGGTGAAAAGTTTATCATTAAGTGAAGTGTATATTTCATTAAGAACGGAAAACATTGCGTCGCTAGTGCATTTTTTAGGTAGAAAGTCATACTGATGAGCTGTGAGGATGTTATGCTTGAAAAGAAAGGGCAAAAGACGGTTTTTCATTAGCCGTTCTACTATCTTCGATAAGGTAGGCAATAACGCGATAGGTCTATAGTTACAGGTTTTGGTTTTGTCGCCACCTTTATGAAGTGGGATTATTATAGCTGTTTTTAGACAGTTAGGAAAGAGACCAATTTCAAAGGATTCATTAATCAGTGAAGTTAAAATGTTGATTACTACATCCGGTATATTTAGAAATATTTTGGTGGACAGGCCATCAATTCCACAGGAAAATTTATTTTGGATGTTGTTTATGGTTTGCACTAGTTCATGCTTATCTACTGGTCTTAGGAAGAAACTTTCAGTGATCCTTTTAGTAGGTAGGAGGAAGGAGAGAGCAACCTGACTCGGAGCTATGTTAGATTTGATATTTTTACTTACATTTACGAAATAATTGTTTAGTTCATCTGGGCTAGGATTTACACTGTTTGAAGAACGGGTTTTATTCCTTAAGTCATTTATTATAGACCAGGTTTCTTTGGAGGAGTTTTTAGCTCTTGCGATGCGATTTTTGTAATAGTTTTTCTTAGCAGATTTGATGATTTTCCGATACAATATTCTGTAGTTGTTGATATAGTTTAATATTAGGGGATTATCTGTGTACTTTTTAATATACATGAGTGACCTCATATTTTTAGATGATGTTCTTATTCCTTTAGTTGTCCAAGATTTATGACATTTAGTTTTAATGGGGCGAAGTGGGAAAGCTGTATTGAAACACATAATTATTTTATTTAAGAAGTCTAAAAATTTAGAGTCAATATCTTCAGAAAGACCATTCCAATCAGTAGTTAGACATAAATTATAGAAATTTTTGAAATTATGCTTAAAGAAAATTCTACCTAGCTGACGGACTTTTTTTGGAGTTATTTTGAATTAAAAATTAGCAATAACATTTAGGTTTGGTGATTTTTTAATTTATAATCTGCCAGACGGTTTTTTTAGTTTCGGTTTTCAAAAAAAAGTTTTCGAATTTAATAATCAAACATATATGTACATTTAACTCTAGCGAAATCTCCTCAATGTTACAAAACAATATTAATTTCAATTTTCTCATTATGTGGAGTAATAATTGTGTTTATATAACGTGCACTTTTTGCGACGCGCTGATTGGTCGGTTTACACTATTTACTTGCCAGTTTCCATGTGTATGAACACGAAATTATTGGATCAATAATAATTGACCTTCACGGTGTCTGAGTGATAAGTACATCGGAATGCAGCCGAAAATGATAATCATTTTCCTATTCAGGTAAATATCTTTTAATAACCAATTAGCGAGATTTGTACAATGCCGTAACCAATGGAGAATTTCTGGCGCATTTAAAATATCTTGGAAAAATACAGGATGATACAATCACCATGACCACAACAAAACCTATTACTACCTATGATGCGGATAAACTTAATGACTAAAATCCAAAACGTGAATTTCACAAAGTTTTCCAAGAGCACCGCTTTTTGTTTATCTTTACCACTGAAATTTGTTACATAATTTAAAGTATTTCTCTATTTATAAAATCCAAATAAACCCTAAATTGTAATCTTTAAAAAATATCTGTAAAAAGAAATTATTTAAAAACATAAAATTTTGAGAAAAATGTTGGCCTTCTGTATCACTAGAGAGCAGGAGTCTCCAAACTTTCCAGCCTTAGGGCCCTACTGATTACTCCAGTAAGGGCCTAAACCGTTTTAATTATTTTACAATTATCTATAATTTCGTACATTATGCTCCCTGAGCGAGCATACGCTTGTTAATTTCGCTAGTTGAATTACTATTGTGTATTGTTACGACCGTGACACTTGACGAAATCTGGTGGTCAAAAACGGATATTTAAGAATAATTGTTAAATATGGGCATACGACTTTTATATTATTTTTTTTTTATTTCATACAATAAAACTGCTATCGATTAATTACGCGCTAAATGAGACAATCTGTATATATTATTCATACCCAACTTTCCCATCGCGCCATGTGCATACATATTATTCACAAGCAGCGCTTGATTTTAGGATACGTATTTATAAATTATGCACATGTACCGTGCATTTCATGTGGGGAATCTATTGAATAGGCGTGGATTTAACAATATTTATTTGCAGGTTATACAGGGTGTCTGTAAAAGGTCTTTACAAAAACATACCACATATTCCTTAGACCAAAATAAGTCGATTTAAGTAAAATTACCTTAGCACAAAATTGCTTCGTTTGGGCTCCAGAGGGCCTTGAAGTTACAATTTTTAAATCGTTTTTCCCATATAAATTTAAAACGGCATATGCGATTTTGCAGAAATTTGGTATATTGGTAGAGTTTTATGTGGCAAAAAAATGGTATTAAAATTTTGTCCGATAATAATACATAGGCGTAGAACTTGATTTTTTAAATAATTGCACCTTTAAAAATTCTACGCCAATGGAAGAAAAGGAGTTTGAGTATGAAATTTAGATTGCGCAACTCATTTACTTTAAAAAAGGTACTCTGGATAAGACTCGATTACTCTCATGGTTTTGACGAAATTTGCATTTTAGTAATTTTAGAACATAAACAATAATTATTAAAATACAAACTTTGTCAAAACCATGAGAGTAAATAGAGTGTTATCAAGGGTACTTTTTTGTAATAAATCCAAATTTCATACTCAAACCCCTTTTTTGCCATTGGCGTAGAATTTTTAAAAAATCAAGTTCTACGCCTATGTATTATTATCGGACAAAATTTTATACGATGAAAAACATAAAAATGTACTTTTTTCATATCTTCTTCAACACCTCTAATCGAGACTTTTAACAAAAATACTCGATTCTTGCCATGTACGATTTTTTGAGGAATATTAATTATTTGCCTGCAATACGTATACAAAAACATTTATTGTTGGATTCCATAGTTTCATCTAAATAAAAATATTGTCAAGTTTTAACACCTAATCCCTTGTTAACATTTGAAAGTGTTCTATCTGACTCAATAATTAAAAAAAACAAATGCGTGGTTTATTAATATGGCTGTACAATATACCAATGCAAAACATACCGATATGTTACTGACTTTAGGATTTTGTGAAGGAAATGCTCGAGAGAGTGTCAGGGTGTACTCTGAAAGGTTTCCAAATCGTCGTGTACCTAGCCACCCAACTTTTGCTGCTGTTGAGAGACGTCTTCGGGAGACCGGTTCCTTTGCTCCCAACACTGTTGATAATGGAAGAGAACGTTTTGTAAGGATTCCTAAAGTTGAAGAAGACATTTTAGAACGTGTTGAAGATGATCCAGAATTAAGCACCAGGCGAATTGGAAGGGAACTAGGAGTAAGTAAAGATGCCGTTCATAAAGTGCTTAGAGAACAGTTGCTATATCCATACCATAAGAAGCCAGTACAAGAATTATTAGTCCATGATCCTCAAATTCGTTTGGGTTTTTGTCGATTTGTTAATATGCGAAGAGAAAGAGATCCAAACTTTGTCAAGAAGGTTCTCTTTACCGATGAAGCGGGTTTTACAAGAAGAGATATAACTAATACCCATAATGAACATGTTTATGCCGTTGAAAATCCGCATGCAATAAAGGTAAACCATTTTCAGCACGAATTCAAAATTAATGTGTGGGCTGGAATAATTGGTAATTTCATTGTTGGTCCTGTCATACTTCCACGAAGATTAACTGGAGAAAATTATTTGGATTTTCTACAAAATACGTTGCCAGAATTGTTAGAAGATTTACCTCTCCAACTTCGGAGAGATATGTGGTTTATGCAAGATGGATTTTTCTTTAAACGTTAGAAACCACTTGAATGAACAATATCCACACAAATGGATAGGCAGAGGTAATGACACACCTGTAAACTGGCCGCCACGTTCCCCAGATCTAAAACCGATGGATTACTTTTTATGGGGACATCTGAAATCCACAGTTTACAGGGAACCTGTAGGAAGTGAGGAACAACTCTGGCAACGTATTCAAGATGCAATAAACAATCTTAGAGATGATGAAGAAGTTATGGAAAGGATACATTTTAATTTTCTTCGACGTATAAATCTTTGTATGCGTGAAAATGGTGAACATTTTAAACAATTTTTGTAAAATCTCTATTTTGATTATGTTGTAAATAAATATTTTTGTGAAACCTATACACTCTAAATTATTAAAACAGAAATTTAGCGAAAACCATGAGAGTAATCGAGTCTTATCAAGAGTACCTTTTTTAAAGTAAATTTCATACTCAAACTCCTTTTCTTCCATTGTCGTAGAATTTTTAAAGGTCCAATTATTTAAAAAAATCAAGTTCTACGCCTATGTATTATTATCGGACAAAATTTTAATACCATTTTTTTTGCCGCATAAAACTCTACCAATATACCAAATTTCAGCAAAATCGCATATGCCGTTTTAAATTTATATGGGAAAAACGATTTAAAAATTGTAACTTCAATGCCCTTTGGAGCCCAAACGAAGCAACTTTGTTCAATTTTACTTAAATCGACTTATTTTGGTCTAAGGAATATGTTGTATGTTTTTGTAAAGACCTTTTACAGACCTTTAGGTATTAGGTAAAAGTAAAATTATTTTTAATTTTGTATAAAAAATTATTGGAACAACAAAAGTCTTTTCTGCATAGATTGGTACAAATATATAATGTGCACAAACAAAAAATTAAGTTATTGACGACAGGATCGTCCTTTATTACCTGTTTTTAAGGCGTGAATAGAATATATGCACGTGGCTTATAACAAACTTAATTTTTTAGAAATACCACTTCGGCTCAGCGTATCCGACCACAAAATTCGCTTGGGCAGTCAACGTGTTTTAAATGCTTTCTTATTCATTTGTTGTTTAATTTGTGTTTAGTTATTAATATTTCAAAAATGCTGATTTTTCTTATTGATTAACCGAAAATACACATTTAATTTTTATTATTAATTGAAAATAGTACTGTAATTCTGAATTGATAAAAAAGGTGGAAAAAAAAACTTAATATGAAAATATAAATTACGACTCTACAATTAAAGTGACATTTTATGTTTAATTCAATTTCTTTTTCTTTCAAAAACCTAATATCTAAAATATTTATCAGCAATATGTCATAAGTTACATACACACAGTATGTGTATGTTTGTAAGTTGACATCATATAGAAAACTTTTTTATTATTTATTTATTTACGAAAAAATGTTATTCTTCCTAAAAATTTATACATGGTTTAACCTATATGCAACCACCGGATATAAAATTTTATCAGCCGGATACAAGGTTTGTCAAAAAATATAATTTTGCTCAAGATTTTTATCCGTTATTTTCGACAAACCCCGTATACGACTGATAAAATTTGATAGCAGACGATTGAATTTTTGGTTTTAGACCATGCACAACTTTTTATGTAAAGTAGTTATTTTATAAAATTAATAATTAAAAATCAATATGCTAAGCTAGCAGCAGTATTTGGAAAACCTTTATTATTACTTTTAGAGAAGAAAATATTCTTCATAAAAAATGATGATCTAATACCTAAAATTTTAACCATCTGATATCAAATTTTATCAGTAGTATACGATGTTTGTCAAAACATATGATTTTGCTCAAGAGTAAAGTTTCCTTTGTATTTGATAAACCTATACAATTGATAAAATTTAGATGATCATATTTTAGGTTTTAGTCCATGCAACTGTTTGTGAAAAATAAGTTTTTTCCTAAAATTCATTAAAAAAGTTTTCCATATGCCGCCAACTTACGTAGACACATTGTAGATATAAATGAGAATTTTTGAAAATAATTTTTACTGATGCAGATCTAAATAAAGTATTGTTGGTAAATAAGGTAATCTAATGTTTGTTTATTTTAAACAACAGTTTATTTATTAATAATTTATTTAAACACTTATTTATTTATAACAATACTATTCTAATTTATATATATTTCAAATGTCTTTAAACTGTTCACTATTTATCTTCGATGTCCATAAAATTACTAATTTCCGCTTGGTCCTCCACCAATATTTATATACAAATTTAAAAGTTTGGCGAAGGTGCTAGAAAGTTCACCTATTCTCCGCCATAGTCATCACATATGTTTAATCTTAAGGACTTGGAGAATTAGAGCATGACTGAATAATGAAATGGCTCACATTACAGTAATAAAAACTTTTTTATTACGTTTTTCTTTTTTTATTTGTTTGTTTCTTTGGCTGTAAGACCTTTCGGTATATACGGGATATTCCATTAAGAATGTGACTGGACATAATGCCGAACGACTGAAAGAATGAATGTACCCGATATACCGATATCCCAAATCAAGATCCAAAAACTATTATTTACTATTCCTGCAAAATATTTCACAAGGTCCAGAATCTCGTTTCCTATCGCGAGATGAGGAAGCGCAGGGTGGGGAAATTATTATATAACGGTTTTTTGTTTTAACTAGACAGTTGATTAGATATCCAAACTGGTCCGGATAAATAATATATATAGTACGCCATCTGTTGAACAGAAGAACTATTAAATGTGGACTACTGCTTTGTCCACATACTTTGATTTTCTTTTACTATACTCTGTTTTTAAACTAAGAGGAACGATTTTAATTTAAGTTGGCAATTCTGTAGCCTTCTGATTGGTCAGATTACAGTCAGTTTCACACATTACTTTTTAGCATGAACATCAGCTAATAATTGATATTGTTGACAGTTCTGACATTTTATAATTTGATATCTCATCCATTACTTAGTTTTTTACTTTATTTCGTAAATAATAGTTCTTCAGTAAGCAATTGTATTGAAAATCTACAATTATGGATCCTTCTACACTGAGTACTATTAAAGGTAGCAATTCCTGAAAAGCCTAACAAGAAAGGGAAGACACCTTATTATTTTACATGCTGATTCTGAAGGTTTTGTAGAAAATGCATTATTGGTTTTTGAAGGTAAAAAGATGGGAGATTACCATGAAGAAATGAATTCCGAAGTATTTTAGAAAAAAATAATTTTATTACTGAATTTTTAAAACTAAAAATTGATGAATTTCTAACCAAAATGAATAAAATGTAACTAAATATTCAAGCAAATTTTATTTATTAGAATAGAATAAAACTATTTACAAAATTGTTATAGCATTTAAAACACCATCTACTACTTTAGGGATAATCTTAATTTGGCACAATGAGTTAACATTATTTTCACAAAAAATATTTTAAAAATACTTAAAATTAATACATAGGTATGTATGAATAGTTCACTTTAAAAAATATATGTTGACATGTAGTGTTATGAAAATGTTGGTTCCAGTTTTCAAAACAAATTCTGACTCATAGGCCTGTAAACTTTTGAATGCCTTTATTCGCCCTCTAGCGCATTAACCATGGGTTAACACTAAATAAGCCATAATATCCACATTACTCATAAAAGAGATACCAGTTACTGTGTGATCCACTTGACATTCACTGATTAACTTTTACTTTTTATACCTATAACAAATATATCCTTAAAAATGTAAACAGATCTTTATATTTTATACTAACCTGGCTACATCTGGATATTCCATTAACAATTTTCTTAAATATTTATTATTCATTTTAAAAAGATCATAGTTATTCTCAAAAAGTCGATTTCAAAAGCAAGAAAAAAGTATTTCTGACATCAATCAACAACCATATTGACTTTAATTTGACAGTGACATTTCGTTTTAGACACACATTTCAGATCACAATAATGTGAAATTTGCGACCGTTGTCTGGGACCAATTAAAAAATTACTTCTATGACATTTATTTGTTTCTTAACCGCTCATTGGCCGTTCACCGACTAAGGCCGATAAAGATAATTATTTCATAAATTTTGAACACGACTATATTTCGAAACTCGCTCTTAGTAACAAATCTAGTTACTTTTCCCTGTGTAAATGCGTATTTTCAATTCGCTCCTCCTAGTTTAAAAACAGAGTATATACGGAGAATGGTCGCACTGCGCAGCTTTCTGAGTGCCTTTTAAAAGGAGATAGAAAACTCCGCCATTTTGAACCCTTATTACGTGTTGCCTACATATTGGCGCAATATTTTTAATAGGTGCGTTTTAATCATCCGCTTCTGCTTCGGAACTGTCAGTTTTCTTGTTTTAATCTGACAGGTTAAAACGACTGAACCGACAATTCCGGAAGCAGAAGCGGATGATTAAAACGCACCTGATATTTTGCTTGCTGCTGTCAGTGTCAGTGAATATTATTTTTGAAGTCACAGTTTATTGCTAAAGAATCAGTTAGCTCACTCGGACCAGTTGAAAGTTCCAAAATAACATCCACTCCAGGGATACAAATTCAGGATACGCAGAAGACTGCTGTTTTATTATAGGCGGTTGTCATATATTGTATTATCCGAGTTGCACAGTGTATAAACTGAAACATTGAGATCCAAAGTGCCGACGCAGAGTGAGCGATCTGATTCTTTAGCTGGAAACTGTGTCACAGGGTTCAAAATGGCCGCGCCCTATGTTGGGCGTGTCGGACCACTCTCTTGCTTCGTATAGTAATCAAAGTATGTGGATCTGTCTGTTGAACAATAGGATTCTTAAATATAATATAAATGAAATGGTGATCAGACAGAACAGAACTTGACAAAACAGAACTTGACAAAACAGAACAGGAAAAAATAGAACATGACAAAACAGAACTTGACAAAACAGAATACAGACAAAACAGAACACGGACAAAACAGAACACAGACAAAACAGAACAAGGACAAAACAGAACACAGACATAACAGAACACAGACATAATAGAACACGGACAAAACAGAACACAGACAAAACAGAACATAGTATATAATAACTGGGTCAGTATTTCTCGAAATTCTCTAACAAAAAGTTTCGCCTCCTATCAGTATACATATATTTAAATGATTGATACTATTTCCTGATTAAATATATTATAACATTACCCTAAATCAATTGTATGATAAATAGTTAACAGTGTTAGATTATTTTTTGTACAAACTTCATTGATTTACTTTTGCTATCAATAAGACTTACTTGTTTTAAAAATCTACAAATAAAGTTTGAATTTCTTAAGTGATTTTTAACTTCTCTCATTAGACCGTCGATATGTTCTGTTTTGTCTGTGTTCTGTTATGTCTGTGTTCTGGCTATATTTCCCAAATAAATAAATATACCCGTCCAGCCTCCAAAACATGCATCGATCACTGTTTCTTTAGAGGTAAATGTGAAAAACTAGTACCAATAGTATTTAGACAAAAAATAACCGATCACTCACCAATCATAATTATGGCAAAACTGGGATCTGAAATAAATGAATTAGATAAAAATAACTTTCTTTTTAAAAATTATACTGATTTTGGGAGTTTAAATTATGACTTGGAAAATGAGAATTGGTATGACATATTAAATAATAGAGATGCTAATGATATTACTGTCAAATTTATTAATAAAATTAAATATTATATAAGCAAACATACAAAAACTGTAAAATATAAAAATATTATAAAGAAGAGGAAGGAATGGATGACATTAGGTCTATCAAAATCTATTAAAAATAAAAATAAACTATATACTTTACATTTAAAATATCCTCAAAATCCTGAATTAGAACAACAATATAAAAATTACAAAAAACACTTAGCAAAATTGGTAAAAAAGACAAAATCTGACTACTTTAAAAAATTAATAGAAAAAAATAAAAATACTACTAAAAACTTGTGGAATGCAGTTAATATTCTATGCAACAAGAGAACATCTAAAACAATGATTAAAACTATTAAATTAGAAAATGGCGAAATAATTAATGATGTATTGGAAATTACAGAACAATTTAATCAATACTATAGTAGCTTGGGTGAGCAATATGCTAAAAAAATAAAAAAACTAAAAGATTTCACAGAACGAATACAAATCATTGAAAATACAATGTACTTGCACTCAACAAGCGAATACGAAATAGGGAAAATTATAGATAATTTAAAATGTAATAAATCACCGGGTCAAGATCAAATTAGAAGTGAATTTAAAAAAAAAAATTAAAGTAAATATTGTTACTCCTCTTACACATTTAATTAATGTAGTTCTAGAATCAGGGTCCTTTCCAGATGTTCTTAAAATTGGCGTACTTAAACCACTTTATAAAGGAGGCGAAAAAGACAAAATGATTAATTACAGGTCAATATCTCTAATTTCTAATATATCAAAGATTATTGAAAAAATACTTAAAAATAGAATAGTTTCATTTTTAGAAAAATTTAAAGTGCTCTCTATGAGACAGTATGGTTTTAGATGTGGCAAATCAACAGAAGACGCAATAAGTGATCTGACAAACTGTATCTACGATGCTTTGGATGAAAAAAAGCCTACACTTTGTATTTTTATAGATTTAGCTAAGGCATTTGATACAGTTTGTCATAAAACACTTTTACAAAAATTAGAATCATATGGTCTACGAGGAAAAATCTATGATTTATTAAAATCATATCTAACTAACAGATTTCAATGTGTTCAATTAGGTAATACTGTAAGTTCCCTAAAATCCATTAACTATGGTGTACCTCAAGGTACTGTACTTGGTCCTTTACTCTTTTCTCTATACATAAATAGCCTTTTAGAACTTGAATTAAAAGGTAAAGTGATCAGTTTTGCTGACGATACTGCTATCGTCTATAGTGATAATTCATGGAGTAAGCTTAAAGAACAAGCAGAAATGGAATTTAAAACAATAACTAAATGGTTTCAATTAAATACATTAACAGTTAATTATAAAAAAACTAAATTTATTACTTTCACGTCTTACAATAATAACCTACCGCACTTCGGAACCTTAAATAACCATTCCACAAGTTGAAAATATAAAATATTTAGGCATTATCATCGATCAGCATTTCAAATGGGATCTACAAATAAAAAATGTTGTAAACAAAATTAGAGGTTTATTATCTAGATTTAAATATTTAAGAGACATTTTAGACAAAAAACACTTGCGCACTCTTTATTTCTCTTTAGTTCAATCTGAACTGAATTATGGTATACTAGGGTGGGGTGGCGTTTATAATGTTTATCTAAAAAATCTAAATATAATACAAAAATGGTAATTAAAGATAATCCACAACAAATCGAGAAATTATCCAAGCGGTATTTTATTTTCAGAACAAAAGGTATTTGACCTTAGACAACTTTATTTTTGGAAAATTGCGATAAATATATATAAGGGGAAGACTAAACTCGATAAAACCAGACATCTGCACCAAACTAGAAATAAAGCAAATAAATATTACTTACCCCGAAAAAACAAATTAAAAGGTTGTAGATCTTCTTCATATTTGGCTCCTCGAATTTATAATTTCATTCCTATCGAAATACAAAAAGAGAAAAGTCTTTATTCTTTTAAAAAGAATCTTAAAAAATGGATTTTATGTCAATCTAGGTCAAATATTGAGAACATAATAAATCAAAAATAAATTCATCCAAGAAATATTCAAAAAATTATGTGTATAAACAAAATAATACTTACATACCAAGTCAAATTATTTATTATTTACTCTTATATATATTTTACTTACATACTGGTCTAAAGTAGTGTATCAATTTACACTATCAATTTAAATTTATATACCGATTTAGACATATACATATATTTATAGATTTAGACATGCATACCGATTTAGACATATATACCGTTTTAGACATATATACCGATTTAGACATGTATACCGATTTAGACATTTATTTATACCGATTTAGACATTTATTTATACCGATTTATTTATATTTACGTAATTAATTACCATAATTATTTCGTGCCACGCACAAGTAGAAATTTTAAAATTCTCCTTCTGTGGCTTTGTCTTTTGTTTGTTAGAAAATTATTATTGACTCTTAGATGTAAATTTCTGTATTTTTTTGGCTAATAAACACATTATTATTATTATTATTATTATTATTATTATTATTATTATTATTATTATTATTATTATTATTATTATTATTATTATTATTATTATTATTATTATTATTATTATTATTATTATTATTATTATTATTATTATTATTATTATTATTATTTTTTTTTTTTTTTTTTTTTTTTTAATTTGGTGTCATCGGCGTCGACTACTACGGCCATTAGCCTCGTGTTCTGTGTAGGCTTTGTTACTGTTTCCCAGCGCCACTTTAGGAACAGCACTGTTAATTAGAACCCAACAGTGAATGGTCGAGTGGGGAATCCTACCAAGGCATCAGAATTAATTTTAAATAATTAAATTAAATGAAAAAATCCCGGCCAACGGTGGGATTCGAACCTGAGACCTTCCGATCTCAAAGTCATGACTCTAACCACTGAGCCAACCCACCATTATTATTATTATTATTATTATTATTATTATTATTATTATTATTATTATTATTATTATTATTATTATTATTATTATTATTATTATTATTATTATTATTATTATTATTATTATTATTATTATTATTATTATTATTATTATTATTATTATTATTATTATTATTATTATTATTATTATTATTATTATTATTATTATTATTATTATTATTATTATTATTATTATTATTATTATTATTATTATTATTATTATTATTATTATTATTATTATTATTATTATTATTATTATTATTATTATTATTATTATTATTATTATTATTATTATTATTATTATTATTATTATTATTATTATTATTATTATTATTATTATTATTATTATTATTATTATTATTATTATTATTATTATTATTATTATTATTATTATTATTATTATTATTATTATTATTATTATTATTATTATTATTATTATTATTATTATTATTATTATTATTATTATTATTATTATTATTATTATTATTATTATTATTATTATTATTATTATTATTATTATTATTATTATTATTATTATTATTATTATTATTATTATTATTATTATTATTATTATTATTATTATTATTATTATTATTATTATTATTATTATTATTATTATTATTATTATTATTATTATTATTATTATTATTATTATTATTATTATTATTATTATTATTATTATTATTATTATTATTATTATTATTATTATTATTATTATTATTATTATTATTATTATTATTATTATTATTATTATTATTATTATTATTATTATTATTATTATTATTATTATTATTATTATTATTATTATTATTATTATTATTATTATTATTATTATTATTATTATTATTATTATTATTATTATTATTATTATTATTATTATTATTATTATTATTATTATTATTATTATTATTATTATTATTATTATTATTATTATTATTATTATTATTATTATTATTATTATTATTATTATTATTATTATTATTATTATTATTATTATTATTATTATTATTATTATTATTATTATTATTATTATTATTATTATTATTATTATTATTATTATTATTATTATTATTATTATTATTATTATTATTATTATTATTATTATTATTATTATTATTATTATTATTATTATTATTATTATTATTATTATTATTATTATTTATTATTATTATTATTATTATTATTATTATTATTATTATTATTATTATTATTATTATTATTATTATTATTATTATTATTATTATTATTATTATTATTATTATTATTATTATTATTATTATTATTATTATTATTATTATTATTATTATTATTATTATTATTATTATTATTATTATTATTATTATTATTATTATTATTATTATTATTATTATTATTATTATTATTATTATTATTATTATTATTATTATTATTATTATTATTATTATTATTATTATTATTATTATTATTATTATTATTATTCATTCTTATGTGAATTTTTCAATCGGTGTCGAACCCTCCGTCTCCGACAACTAGAGGGTCGAGCCGATTAATTAAAACGACAGCGACTCTCCACACCGCAGAGTCAGTCACTGCCGAGTTCCGCTATTCGTGTGCCCTTAGTAGTCGCAACGATCCTAGTATGACTGCCTTCTGCATCCGACCGGCTAATATTTCGGCCATGTCGCTACATGCTGGTATGGTTTTCAGCTCTGATAGCAGTGCATTCTTAATGCCACCTAAACAACCGATTATCAAAACCACCAAACGTACTGTGTGATCTGGATACAGCCTGCGTATTTCGAAGATGAGATCTCGATATTTGGTTCGCTTTTCCTCCTCCTTTCTGGCGATGTTGTTCTCGCTAGGTGCCGAAAACTCGATAACATATATCGCCTTCTTTTGATGGTCTAGAAGGGTTATATCAGGCTTGTTTGCTTGCAAACGCCTGAGCGTAGGAAACGAATAGTTCCAGTAGATACGGCATTTTTCGTTTTCTACGACGGACTCAATTTCCTCCGGTACATAAGGAATAACCGGTGTCTCATCTATACTATAAGAGTGTCTCAGATGAAAGTAAAGCACTCGCAGAGCAGCATTGTGTCGCTGGATGTAGGCCGAGACTGCGTATTTAGGACATGCGGATAGTAAATGCATGATTGTCTCTTGTGATCTGTGGCAGGCCCTGCAGCTAACGTCGGGCGTGTCGAAACCTAGTACATTTCTCCGATATACAAGAGTGTTGTAAACCCCATCTTGACAGGCCATTATAAATCCCTCAGTTTCTGATTTGAGGCCACTTGACCTTAGAAAGGCAAATGTCAGTCGCTGGGATAAGCTTAGCTCTTCGATGTTTTTGAAGAAAACGCTATGCATGGGCTTATCCATATGTTGTCGCTTTAGCATAACCTGTTCTGCAACTTTGATGTGGTGTTTCAAAGTTACAGGGGGTAACTCGGTAATGGATTCTAGGTTTCTTCGCGATGTATCAAAGACGAGGTCAAGACCTTCAGCTGCTCTTCTTGCTGACTTGAATATAAAGGCTCCTTTTCCAGTACTTTCGTGGTCGCGTACCATGCATAGAAGGGGGTCTGAACTGGTTGTTATTTTGCACGCTAGATCCAATACCTTTCTATGGTGAAGATGTTCTATGCTCAACAGCCCTCTGCCTCCCTGATCGCGTGGGAGGTATATTCTTTGTACTGACGAATTTGGATGCAAACTCCTGTGGAGATGCATCATCTTGCGGGTTTTGATGTCGAGTTGGCGCAGCTCTTCTTGTGTCCATTTTATTACTCCAAAGGAGTAGAGGAGGATTGGAACGGCAAGCATATTTGTAGCACCCACTTTGTTTTTTCCGGACAGTTCTGATGACCAGATCTGCCGAATGAGGTTCTGATACTTGCCGCGTAGAGTCTTTTTAATCAGAGCAACCTCCTGCATTTCGCGCTGTTGCACTCCCAAGTAGGTATAAGACTCTTCGACGTTTAAATGTCGTAGAACGTTTCCATCCACAAGTTGCACTTCCTCTCCAAAATCCTCGCATCGGCCTCTATTGAGCTGGATCTGTGCACATTTGTTTAAACCGAACTCCATGCCGATAGCATGGGTGTACTCTTGTACCACCTGTAGGGATTATTATTATTATTATTATTATTATTATTATTATTATTATTATTATTATTATTATTATTATTATTATTATTATTATTATTATTATTATTATTATTATTATTATTATTATTATTATTATTATTATTATTATTATTATTATTATTATTATTATTATTATTATTATTATTATTATTATTATTATTATTATTATTATTATTATTATTATTATTATTATTATTATTATTATTATTATTATTATTATTATTATTATTATTATTATTATTATTATTATTATTATTATTATTATTATTATTATTATTATTATTATTATTATTATTATTATTATTATTATTATTATTATTATTATTATTATTATTATTATTATTATTATTATTATTATTATTATTATTATTATTATTATTATTATTATTATTATTATTATTATTATTATTATTATTATTATTATTATTATTATTATTATTATTATTATTATTATTATTATTATTATTATTATTATTATTATTATTATTATTATTATTATTATTATTATTATTATTATTATTATTATTATTATTATTATTATTATTATTATTATTATTATTATTATTATTATTATTATTATTATTATTATTATTATTATTATTATTATTATTATTATTATTATTATTATTATTATTATTATTATTATTATTATTATTATTATTATTATTATTATTATTATTATTATTATTATTATTATTATTATTATTATTATTATTATTATTATTATTATTATTATTATTATTATTATTATTATTATTATTATTATTATTATTATTATTATTATTATTATTATTATTATTATTATTATTATTATTATTATTATTATTATTATTATTATTATTATTATTATTATTATTATTATTATTATTATTATTATTATTATTATTATTATTATTATTATTATTATTATTATTATTATTATTATTATTATTAATATTATTATTATTATTATTATTATTATTATTATTATTATTATTATTATTATTATTATTATTATTATTATTATTATTATTATTATTATTATTATTATTATTATTATTATTATTATTATTATTATTATTATTATTATTATTATTATTATTATTATTATTATTATTATTATTATTATTATTATTATTATTATTATTATTATTATTATTATTATTATTATTATTATTATTATTATTATTATTATTATTATTATTATTATTATTATTATTATTATTATTATTATTATTATTATTATTATTATTATTATTATTATTATTATTATTATTATTATTATTATTATTATTATTATTATTATTATTATTATTATTATTATTATTATTATTATTATTATTATTATTATTATTATTATTATTATTATTATTATTATTATTATTATTATTATTATTATTATTATTATTATTATTATTATTATTATTATTATTATTATTATTATTATTATTATTATTATTATTATTATTATTATTATTATTATTATTATTATTATTATTATTATTATTATTATTATTATTATTATTATTATTATTATTATTATTATTATTATTATTATTATTATTATTATTATTATTATTATTATTATTATTATTATTATTATTATTATTATTATTATTATTATTATTATTATTATTATTATTATTATTATTATTATTATTATTATTATTATTATTATTATTATTATTATTATTATTATTATTATTATTATTATTATTATTATTATTATTATTATTATTATTATTATTATTATTATTATTATTATTATTATTATTATTATTATTATTATTATTATTATTATTATTATTATTATTATTATTATTATTATTATTATTATTATTATTATTATTATTATTATTATTATTATTATTATTATTATTATTATTATTATTATTATTATTATTATTATTATTATTATTATTATTATTATTATTATTATTATTATTATTATTATTATTATTATTATTATTATTATTATTATTATTATTATTATTATTATTATTATTATTATTATTATTATTATTATTATTATTATTATTATTATTATTATTATTATTATTATTATTATTATTATTATTATTATTATTATTATTATTATTATTATTATTATTATTATTATTATTATTATTATTATTATTATTATTATTATTATTATTATTATTATTATTATTATTATTATTATTATTATTATTATTATTATTATTATTATTATTATTATTATTATTATTATTATTATTATTATTATTATTATTATTATTATTATTATTATTATTATTATTATTATTATTATTATTATTATTATTATTATTATTATTATTATTATTATTATTATTATTATTATTATTATTATTATTATTATTATTATTATTATTATTATTATTATTATTATTATTATTATTATTATTATTATTATTATTATTATTATTATTATTATTATTATTATTATTATTATTATTATTATTATTATTATTATTATTATTATTATTATTATTATTATTATTATTATTATTATTATTATTATTATTATTATTATTATTATTATTATTATTATTATTATTATTATTATTATTATTATTATTATTATTATTATTATTATTATTATTATTATTATTATTATTATTATTATTATTATTATTATTATTATTATTATTATTATTATTATTATTATTATTATTATTATTATTATTATTATTATTATTATTATTATTATTATTATTATTATTATTATTATTATTATTATTATTATTATTATTATTATTATTATTATTATTATTATTATTATTATTATTATTATTATTATTATTATTATTATTATTATTATTATTATTATTATTATTATTATTATTATTATTATTATTATTATTATTATTATTATTATTATTATTATTATTATTATTATTATTATTATTATTATTATTATTATTATTATTATTATTATTATTATTATTATTATTATTATTATTATTATTATTATTATTATTATTATTATTATTATTATTATTATTATATTATTATTATTATTATATTATTATTATTATTATTATTATTATTATTATTATTATATGTTATGTCTATGTTCTGTTATGTCTGTGTGCTGTTTTGTCCTTGTTCTGTTTTGTCTGTATTCTGTTTTGTCCGTGTTCTGTTTTGTCCGTGTTCTGTTTTGTCTGTATTCTGTTTTGTCAAGTTCTGTTTTGTCATGTTCTATTTTGTCCTGTTCTGTTTTGTCATCACCAAATGACATCTATCAAAATTAGTTAGTGTGCTACTGTGGCCTTAAAGGGAAATTTGTATTAAATTCGGAAGTAAATGAAGAATCAAAAACGCATTTTGAGTTGAATTAATCGAATTACATGAATAAAAAAAGTTGAAAATCTTTGGGCGAATTGCTAACAGTCGTATGAAGCAATAAGAAAGTGACAATAAAAAATAACTAGTTATAATAACCGTGTTATATTTTTGTTTTAAACAGAAATTGTTGAACTCGGCCTACAAAAATAAAACTGATGTATTCCACCAACACAAACTATAAAAATAATTAAGGACCGTCATGTAAAATATTTTAAAAGCTCTAATTAGTGCTTTCAAATCTGTCAACGTCCATATAATCCGAATAATAATTCTTCTTTTTAAACAAGACTACCTACACAAAAATAA
>OV651823.1:32110786-32315786 GCA_927349885.1 Psylliodes chrysocephalus | reverse complement strand
GTCACTCCTCATATTTTCCATGTCAGTCAAGCTATTAAGTTTACTACAAAATGTATTTTACCATATAAGTCGTATAATGTATTGAAAATTTCTAAATTAAAATTGTTATAACTTAAAAAAAAAACAAAAAAAAATAATTTTTCTTGAAAGAAAGTTTATATTTTTCTGAGTAAATAATAAAAAGAAACTACAAAATCATTGAATTTTAATTTCTAACCACCTTAATTCTGTCAGTTTTAATAATAGCAAAAAATGCCTAATATCATTTTTATGTAAAACTTGATGCTTTACAATTTTTATTAAGAACTTTTTTTATAGCATCTACCGTTTTTAAATAACCTTAAAAAACATTTTATTTTCTTCTTTTTCGACAAAAATTTGTTACATGTCGTTTTCAAATACTCTGAAGTGATTTATATCAAAAAATCTTGTATTTCCTCCAAAATTTTGATCAAAGGTCTATTTGATTGGACTATATTGATGTGCAGCCTGTAGAAATATGATATAGATGCAAATATTTATAATGAAATATAAGCTTTTTCGTCATTTTCTTCGTGCAAAAACATAGTTGAGAAGTTTACATCGCCGGGTCGCTCGGCTTGTATATTGCAAGTTTCCACCCGACATCGATGTATTAGCTGATAATGTTTATAAAAATGGTTGAGAAGTAAAAAACAAACAATAATTATTGAAGCAAATATTTTACCAAAAAGACAGTATGATCGACCTACTGTCCAAACACTACTGCTTGCATAGTGCATACATGTCATCAAGTTCGAGGATCAAATGACTAGCAACTATTGAATTTATTTACTAATTATTAATGCTTGTCATATTATGTTTTCCAGTAGTCAGAAATTTTGTTTTAAAGCTTTACAAAATAGATCTTAAAAATCTATACATATATGCATTGGATTTTTTTTTTCATGTAACAATTCTAATATTATAGGTACCTGGGCATTGAATTCAGTACTGTTAATTAATTACATTAATTCCTTGAGAATTTTTGGTTTGGCTAGATGTTAAAAACCATTTAAAATAGGAAGTTAAACTTTAGAACACGTTTTTCTTATCATACGGTGAGAAAGAATTCATGTAGATAAAGCATAAACTGGAATGCCGTTAGTGGACAAGCACGCAACAATAAACTGCCATAATAAAAACATTAAATAGCGAATAATTTCGATATACAAACAATTTGCTGCAATTATCTATAAACGACCACGAATACTCGTTAGAAAATCTTGCAAATTCAAATTAAAAAAAAAAATCGTTCGAATCTTCACTTTGGTACACAATAAACGTTGTGGGAACGAAAGTTACAACAGCAATTTAGATAAATAAAAAATTTCATTCTCACTTTAGTTCTAATAACGATTCCCATTGTTGATTTACAATGAACTTCGACGATTGCGAGAATCATTAACATTCTTGAAGAAAACAAACGTACCTAATTAGAGTTCAAAACTTAATTAAATACTTCGAAAAGAATTTTAATTCTAACAAGTTGAAAATAGGTATTATAGACTCAATATAAAATCGAATTGAATTTTCAGTTATAAAACATCGAAAAACTTCTAGATTCCTTCCTGTTTTTAATCACTGGCTTGATAAGCCTCAGGGGCCTGTTCTTGGGCTCTTGGTAGTGGTGACTACGGAAACTAAAAGGGTGCGAGAAATACACTTTCCAATGAGTTGTGTAAACTATTTTTCCTACAACCACGTAAAAAATCCTTCACAAAAACGTCTTTTTCAAGTAAGAAAGTCAATTAAACAAGACACATTTACAGAAAAGTATATCGCACATTATTGAAAAGTAAAAAAAATCCTCCAAAATATTTTTTATTTTGTAACGATAGCTCTAAACATAGTGAACAACTGGTGCAAAAAGTGTCACGAGTGTCATCAATCCAGCAGAAAAAGCAACTTTGTGCAGGTTCTGTGAAGAAGAAGAAGAGGAAACATCATTCCACGTCCCCTGCCAATGTGAAGGCTTGGTTGGAATGAGGTTTCTAACATTGGGCGAAGAAAAGCCAAATGCATGCAACTACATGCGGGAGCTATTGTCAAAGCTACTAAGTCTAATAAAAAAGACCAGGCTAGACGACATACTCTAAAACAGTGGTCGCCAACCTCTCAATGTGTTAAGCTACTTTGTTAATTTTGGAATAAACAGCGAGCTACCCACACGGAAGCCACGTAACGCAACGTAAATGAAATAATCCACAGTTAATTTATCATTCTATGTATTTATTTTACTATTTAACTGGTAATACATAATACATAGGTACTAATAATAAACTAATAATAAACTGATAACAAAATAACTAATATTACTAGTACGTACTTGTTCATAGGCTTCCTACCTACCAAACGAAGGTGCTTGAAAAATAAACACAAACTTTTATCCAGCCACAACGGCATGTCACGTAAGATTTAAAAATAGTTAATAATAACAACAAAAAAGTAACGCACTATCATGAACATAAACATTGAAAAATAAAAAAGCACGTTCAATGAGAATGCTGACACTCAGACTCATCAATAATTTTTTTAATGTTTGCAGTATAATTTGATACAGCCATTCGAATACAATTATCCAAATGTTCATCTGTAAATCGATTGCGATATTTGTTCTTAATAAACTTCATATTGGAAAAAGAAGATTCACACAAATAGGTTGAACTGAATATTTGTCTTTACTTACAATAGGCCAGATACATTTGGTACTTGAGACTAACAATTACTTCCATTTCTGTTGCAGTGATGTCTTCGCCAAAGTTCTGCATAACACAAGTTGCAAACTGTTTGATATCAATTTCCATAAAGGGTGAAACAACAAACTGCGCTACTAAAGCCATTTCGTTGAAATCCTTAAAACGATTTTTGAAGTTATTCTTCAGGGTAGAAACTATTTCTACATGATATTTGCTGTCATAGGGTTCTAATGGATTTTGAGATATTTTTTCTGAAAGAATAGGAAAATGCTTGGCATCGCTGTTAATTAGGTTTTGTTTCCAAAACTCCAGCTTTTTGATAAATGCTTTTATATCAGAAATCATTTCCACTAGTTCTTTGTCTCTCCCCTGAAGCTGCAAATTAAGTTCGTTTAATTTCTCTGTAATGTCCACGAAAAAACCAAAATCTCTAAGCCAGATTGAATTTTCTAGTTCCGGAGTCGGTCCATCGCGTTGTTTGAAAAATTGAACTATGCCAGATAGGACATCATTAAAACGTTTCAGCACCCGTCCTCTACTTAACCATCGGACTTCAGAGTGAAGGAGTAGGTCCCCGTATTGACAGTCAACTTCATCGGCCAAGGTTTTGAATAATCTTCTTTGTAACGCTTGAGCTCTAATCTTGTTCACAATTTTTACCACTAGTTTCATAACGTTGTTTAGTTTCAGGAAATTTCCACATAATGCTTGCTGATGGATAATGTAGTGGTAACAGAGAAATTGCGGAAAAGTTTCATCTTTACGACATAACGCCACCAGACTTTTATCACAACCCACCATAACTGGCCTACCATTTTCGATATTGGAATTTTCTCGGAAGAAATAATATTTTTTTAATGAGAAAACAACTCCTGTCCAGTAGTGTGTCCTTTCAGTGGAATAAACTTCAAAAGATCTTCTTTAATCGTAAAATCACTAAAAACCATCCTGACGAACACGGCCATCTGGGCAGTGTCAACGACATCTGTTGATTCATCCAGTTGAAGTGAAAAATAAACACAGTTATCTAAGTCAGTTTTTAACTGTAAAAAAATATCATTGCTCATTACTTCTACACGTCTCATCACTGTATTAGCAGAAAGTTGCACAGATTTTAAAGCTGAAACTATCTCGTCTTTATTTCTAAAGTTGGCAAATAACGAATCAGCAGCTTCTAAAAACGCCTGTTTTATCATTTCCCCGTCTTTATATAAGGTTTCTTTTTTTGTGCAATTATCTGGGACACACGGTACGATGCTTCAGTTGCAGCCTTATTTTTGTCGACTGTTCTTAAAAATATTAATTGTTGTCCAATTAACTGCTTTTTTAACTGTTTCAGTTTCTCCTTTCTGGCGGCAGAATGTAGTGGGAATGATTTTTCAAAATTAGAATGTACAGTTTTATGATTTCTCTCAATATTTCCTTTTTTAGCAACGGAGACCGAAGTATTACATAACAAACACACATTTTTATCTTTAACTTCTGTAAAAAGTATTGTTCTTCCCATTCTGAATGAAAGTGGTATGTCTTTACCTTCTTACAACTGCTTGTCATAATATTATTTTTTGTTTTTCTCTACTAACCCAACCGCTGGACGTCGGTTACGCGTTCAGTTTTAAACTAAGCGCAATGTCGCCGCGCCGTGCGTATTTATCCCGTTCAAAGCAATCCTGATCGTTCTCGAACACTAACGCGCTGGTCCGGCTGGTCGGTTCTATCCGATTCTATCTTAATGGCGTCAGCGGCAGATCGCTCACCCCAACGTTGCCGCTGTTTATGTTTAATATTATGACAATTAGATTTTTTTGTGGAATTTTCGAAAGCTTCTCTGATTTTTGCAGTTTTCATTTTTTAAATTAAAATCGTTGTGAGAGCTACCAGAATTGTCTCTGCGAGCTACCGGTAGCTCGCGATCGACAGGTTGGCGACCACTGACTTAGATGGTACCTGTTTTTACAAGAAAATTTTTATTTTAAAATACAGGGTGTCCCGAAATTAGACGGTCCTATTTTAGGATGTAGATTACGCTGTTAAAATGCGACCGTCTAATTTCGGGACACCCTGTATATTAAAAAACCATTACTGATTAATATTCCCGCGCAAAAACAACCTATAGAATACTTATAGATTGTTACAACGTTGCCAAATATTTTATCCGGAAGGTGCATATTTTTAAAACATTTGTTGCCTTTGTTACTCTTTTATTGAGACATCAAATTTGGTTTATGCACGATGGCGCCCCAGTACATTTTTCTATTTTGATATTTAAACGAAGTGTATGAGAATCAGTGGATAGGACCTCAGTCGTGGCACCCTACATGGCCGTCTATATTTCAGACGGCCATGCACCCTAGGTCGCCTGACTTAAATAGTCTAGATTTTTTCCTATGGGGATATCTCAAATCTCTAGCGTATATAACACCAATGAATAACGTAGATGACTTACGAAATCAGATAATAAATGCATTTGAAACTGTAAGAAATACTTCAGGAGTGTTAGCAAGATTACGGGCATCAATGAAGAAGAAGAGCGGACGCATGTATAAGGGTAAGAAGGGGTCACTTTCAATATTTGTTGTAATGTAGTTTAATAGTTATTATTTAGGTTTTTTGTATTGTAAAATAAGTCATTTAGAAACGAAAAGAGTTTCTAAACAAAAAAAGTTTCTATACAAAACAGAAAATTCATTTTGTATTTTAGAATCTACCAACGGCGCACAACAAAAAGTTCAGGGGGAGAAAGGGGAACATGACACCTGAAAAAATATCACCCTATATGTATGTATGTATGCATGCCCTATAACGCAATCTAGATTCCAAATTCGAGCTATATATCTCAAAAACTGCAGGAGCTCTAAAGAAAAAACAAGAAAAATCTTGATTTTTCAACACCCTGTAGATCTTTAACGAAGCGTTTGCGGACCTATGTTTATTTTATATGAACATTTAGTCATTAAATAAGCCAAAGAATTACCCCCTTTTGTATGTGCACGATGTTTAGGAATATCCTGTATTTTGTTCCATTTTTGTTTTTACTTATCTTTTGTATAATTCTTGTTTTTACTTATATCTTTTGTTCGATTCTGGTTACTTTTACTTATATATTTTATTTTTTGTTTCCCATATTTTTTAAAATAGTATATATAAATGATATAAAAATTGTTTAATTTCAAATTAGTCATCCCATCATAGATAATGGTAATATGAATACATACCTACGTTCCTATTGTAAATAAGTTATAATAAAGTTATAATAAAAACACAAACGTAAAAAGGCACCAATAAAACAATCTCAAACCTCGACTTCAACAGCTCAAAACATGAAACATGAAATGAAATAGCTTTCTTCACTATACGCATGCTCAAACTAAAAATTCTAAAATAATTCCTGCTCACAAGTAAGAACTGTTTAAACCGTTCTAGAATAGTTCTAATAATCGAATTAAATTACGGGTTTTGAGCTTACATTAAATTGTAATTAGATGAAACAAAATGGATTCTATGTATTTTGAGGTGATCTTTTCGAAAAAAGGCAAAACAAAATGTAGCAGTTTTTCGAAAGTGCCGAAATTTTGGATTTTGTCAATTTTTCAATTTTGCGCAGGCGCATGTCGGAAATAAATCAATATTTCATTGTTTGCCTATAACGGCCAAACTATTTGAATTTTTTTAATGCCACTTACAAAGCTTACTCTTAAATGCGAAATCTTATGTGTGTGTGAATTTCACCGACATCGGACCATAATTGGCTAAGATATCAAACAATTAAATAATTAAAAAAAAAAAATAATGATTTTTTTTTTTTGGAAAGTTTGAAGTGGCACAAAAATGCTCCCAATGGCTCAAAACTTTTTTTTTGAGTACTCTATTGTGTCTAGAATACGATTACATTACGGAAAATTCTGCAAATATATTTTATCTATTTTTTTGACCACTGTTCATTGAGTGACGACCAAAAGACACGGTTTTTGAGAAAAGTTGCCTAAAATTGACAATTTTTAGTTTTTTTGTCTGCAAATTAAACAAACCCAAATGTCTTGTCTTCTAAACTCGTGTATACACTACATTACTGTAATTTGATTTTTTTGCGATTTCCAGTTTTAAATTTCTTGCATATCTAAATTTATTAGGCTTAAAATTTATTAAATTGTATTTTACTGACTTGTTATAAGACGTTTCTTGAGTTTTGTGCAAAATATAGAATTACCAGATATTAGCGAACAAAAAGCAAGCTTATCACCAAGTTAGAACTTACACTCAGGCTTAGGATTAATTTCCTAACATTTTTAAAGTATACCTTTTTGTGTATTTTCTTGTGTTCTTTTTGATGGCGAAGTTAGTTTTTCAAATATATTTATTTTGTTAGATGTTTTCGGAAAACCCGGAAAAAATCACATGGGAAAAAAATTATGAAAAAACTACGCCTCTGGTTTCCTGCGAATTCCCGAAAAATTATGTCAGATTTCGCCGCGGGACTTATTTTATTTGAGAGCCAACAAAAAAATACGCAACTTCTCTCATGGGCACATATGTCTAACATTTATAATTTCGCCATAAATTCATCGCAAATTTCATATCCATGGTTCTGATCAAAAAAACGAAAAAACGACTTTTTGGTAAAAGCACTTCTGGCGGCGAGAAATTCGCCATTAAAACTACCTGTGCAATGAATTTCTGAACTATTTTGCCTCCTCTTTCGAATGGTGCATTTATTTTCACTATCGGAATGATACTTGCCCAGATAATTAGCATTTTTACAATGGAAAATTCCGGAAAACCCGGTTTTTCCTAATTTAAAAAAAATTGAAAAACTGCTACATCTTTTTTTTCTTTTTTTCGGAAAGATCACATCAAAATACACAAGGTCCTTTTTGTTTCATCAAATTACAAATTAATGTAAGCTCGAAGAGGCTTTTTTTCGTTATTTAATTGGACTATAAAATAATTCCATGCGAGTGAAACAAAATACATAATTTTACGTCACCTTCTTTTCTGAACTGATTCGAAATTAACGGTTCTTAAATTGGAACCAAAACAAACCTAATACTACCGGAGATATTGGAGTTTTCCACATTAATGAATATACAAGATTTTAAAAGGGGTGCAATATTGTTATTAATATTTCAAAATTTACTTTTTGTTTATACTTGTTATGATTTTTATTTTATTTCAGCATTATTCTCTTCCAAACATCTTAATTTTTTTTAAATCGTGCTTATATTTAGGATCCTTCAATAAATGTTTATTTTTGTAATCCTAATCAGTTTGAATAAGTTTTCTTCTTACCACTTTATAAAATATTGCCCTTGTGTCGGTTTGCAGACGGTTTGCAAATTGTACAATTTGGAAAAGAGACCGCGACAGGCAACAAACACTACCCCCAAACCGGTGTTGAAAGTGCTGTCGCGGCTTCTTGCATCGGTCGCCGGATCCCAAATGTGCTTTATACCACATACTTTGATTACTATACGGTGCAAGAGAGAGGTCCGACACGCCCAATAAAGGGCGCGGCCATTTTGATTCCTATGCCACAGTTTATAGCTAAAGAATCATATCGCTCACTCTGCGTCGGCACTTTTGATCTCAATGTTCCAGTTTATACACTGCGTAACTCGGATAATACAATATATGACAACCGCCTATAATAAAACAGCAGTCTTCTGCGTATCCTGAATTTGTATCCCTGCAGTGGATGTTATTTTGGAACTTTCAACTGGTCCGAGTGAGCTAACTGATTCTTTTGGCAATCCCAAATGGTACCTTTAGATGTGCACTAACGGTTCGCAATCCGTTCGGTTCGCATATGTATACGCACTTTAATTTAAATAAGCCGATCGTGAACGACTCCAAAACTGTTCGGTTCGCATATCTGTACGCACCTTTATGTGCATTGAAGTAAAAAGAAGCGCATAGTGTTTATTTCATAACTCTTGTTCGTGGGGACCGTCCTCTGCATGGGATCTAAATAACAGTCCCTCATCTAACTGCAAATTGTCATACGTCGAGTTTTTTTGCTTGCTATTTGTTAGTATTAAGACTAGAAATAAGGAGGCGAATCGGCATACTCGAAATACGGTCCCAAAAAACTAACGCTGAATGAGCTCTTATAATTCACCGCATAAGCGCTGGTGCTGCTAACGCTGTTAAAAATACATGGCTTCTTATAGAACTTTTACATAATTTTGTGAAATAATAAAAATAAACTTGTTTATTGCTAAATAAAGCACAGAACGTACTGTTGTATTTACTTCTAAATAAGTCTTGCATGTCTTGCATTAATAAATTATTTAATTTTATCTATAAAAAATACAAATTAGGTAGGTATGACCAAATTCGAAAAGGTTTGTTAAATGGTGAAATTTGGTAAGTACAATTATGTGGCAATTTTTTTTTAATTAAACCTAAATAGCAAATAAAGAGCAAAATAAAACACAGTTAACAGATTTTTTATTGTTTTAATACAAGCACAAAGGGAGATTTGGGAATGTTTAAGGTATTGCCTCATCCTTTAATTTCGGCCTTCCCCTTTTTATATTGCTAACAGTACCATTAAAAAAAGTCTCATAATATTTGGAAATATCTTCTAAAAACAGTAGTAACTCTTCAGTTAACAATAAAACTCTATAAAAAAAAATCTTTTCTGTAAGTTAAATTTAATGTGTAATTATTGTTGTTTGTAAGTCAGGATCTATGACTGTAAAATTTTATATTATAGAAACTTGTAATAAAATAAACTACACTCCGTAAGATACAGGTTGTGACTAGTTTTCAATAAATATTATATTAGAAATAAATACATTATTTTTCTTACATTAGAGGCTTTAAAAAGACATTGAATTGATTTCTCCTTGTTTTCTTTAGTTTTACATTTGATTTGTATCCCGTTTTATAATCTGGAACGAAATAATTGTTGCTTTGATGTTTTTTGTCACCCATGTTACTTGTACTCAGGTACTTTTTTTTACATTATTTTGATTATTGTAACAAAACACTTCATTTTACATTGACTTACATAGAAAATTGACAGCGCTGATGTTCGATCTGCCAACTACAGTCAATTTCGTGAACTTTATAAAAAGAAGGACGGATATTTGAAATTTAACCATTGCCGATTCGCCTCCTTCCCTCTAGTCTTCATAGTAGTTAGGTACAGTGGAAAGGGTGAAAAACATGCTTTATATTCCAGTAGTGGGAGTTGTCGTGTAACCTGTCAAATTCAAAATAATGTTTCCTATCGACGGGTTTTTCGTTTTTTTGCTGGAAATTAAATAATTTGCTTCTAGACGTCTATAACAACAAAAATCACTTTGCAAGCATTTTTTTTTTTGTTATCCGTTTTTGCTACTTTCGATGTAAGTGTGGGAATTTCCCTACACCGAAAACTCCATCGATAAGAAACATTATTTTGAATTTGAAAGATTACACGACAGCTCCCACCAACAGGACAGAGTACATGTTGTTCGCACCCCCCTCTTCACCTAACTACAAATAGCAAGCAAAAACCCGACATGCCAATTTTTGCATTTAGATAAAATGAGGGACTAATAACGTTGGTGTACCTCTCTGTTTTTTCTATTCCTATCGATGTGTAACATAACAATAAAATGCTTAACAACGTCAAAAATTTTAAGGATTTAGTCTACCACCCAATAGTGGAGAAAGTATGAATTGAATAAATTGAATACCTACGAATATGGCTTACTATAATTAAAAGAGTCAAATCTTTAAAGGTAATTCAGGAAACTTTTTGAAGATAAAATTTAATGATCTAATTAAATCAGTATAAAGATGAAAAACGTTTGTTTTTACAATGGTTTTTTTACAACTTTCATTTGTGCTAAATTGAGAATAATACTTACGTAAGATGTGTAACATCTGTTATATGTAAGAGGCACATAATAAATGAGGTCAAAGGTCTTGGGTTGTTGCAATTTTTTAGTCGTTGTTCGTTACATTGAAGTGTGAGAAGGTTAACAAAGTGAAATAAAATTTAAAATGTGCATAGATTTTTATATCGATAAAAAATACCATGAATATGTTTAAAATGAAACATTTCATTATTAACTACAAATCATTTCACAATATTATACATAACTATAACTTTCCTGCCTTTTTTTAAGAATTAAGTTACTATTTGTACAGTCACCCGACTGTTCGAATGGACTTCGCAGAAATTGATCGAGAATCTAAAAAAAAACAACAAAAAATCGATAAAAATAAGAGCAAGAAGGAAAACGTCCTTGCAGGAATGCATTCAGAAATACATAGAATTATCGGTCGCAGAGCAACTCGATGAGAACCAGACACAACCACCATTATAATTTTATTTTCATTCCGACAACCTAAGAAACGACTCAACTATACCCATACTTCGTGCTCTGAATAGAAAAACTGTTATTTCTGGAACGCATTCCCTGTTAAAATACAGTGCGATCATTAATATACCGGGTGTCCATTTATTGCGTATTTCTTCGATATTTTACTTTGTACTTTAGACACGTAAATAAGGTTTTTCTACGCCTATGGAATAATATGTCAATTATTAACGCTTTTTCTTTAAATAATAGTAGTCATTATTTTTATCTGTTGGCTTATGAATCATAAGCCAACGGTATTTGACCAATCACAGGCCACGAATTTTCATAAGCCAACAGTTTTATTAGTTGCCCATGACAACGGAAAAGGCACCACAGTATTATTCCTGTACAACACTGCTTGTCAGTTGTCATTTGTAATTTTGTCACGCTTGACCAGCGCTTGACACTTCTGTCTCCGAAATCTGAAAAAGTGTAAAAGTTTGTCTCAAAAACCAAAAAATTGTCTAATCAAAACACAAATGGATGAAATGGACGATATTAACAGCAATGAAGAAAATTATACCCCACCGGATATCGTAGAAGCAGCGAAAACAACATCGGTAGACTTGCTACCTAAAAAATCGCGAAATTTTTACGAAAAAGCGTATAAAGCTTTTATGGATTGGCGAGACCGCAAAAAAACTAGCTCGTTTTCCGAAAACGTGTTACTAGCCTACTTTGGAGAGCTAGCAGAAAAATACAAATCTTCGTCCCTCTGGACTCAATATTCGATGTTGCGAACGACACTGGAGGTACGACAAAACAAATATAGCAACTTACGGAAAGTTAAAAACTTTTCTTAAACGCGAAAAAGTCCAAAACATTTACTCCAGATGAAATAAATATGTTCATTGAAAATGCAGATGATAAAAAATATCTTGCAACAAAGGTAGGAATTAATAAATAAACATAATTATAACAATTTTAGAGACTGTCTATTTGTCCGAGCGCTCGGATATGAATAGTAGATTGCTAAATAGGTATCCGGGCATTGAGTCATCATTCGTTGTTTTTAATCCTGTAACACACGTAGACAGGTATCGTGTGGCGTGGTGCAGTGGATTGGGCATCGAGCTGTAGATCGATAGGTCCTAGGTTCAATTCTCCGGGCCTTGGCAGTTTTTTTTTATTTTATTTTTTCTTTTTATGTTCTTTTAAGTATTTATATTTTCTGTTCGAGAATATTGTTCCACAGGTTAGTTCAAGTTCCACCCAAAAAAGTCAGGTTGGTTTCGTTTAAAAAAAAAAAAGAATAAAAATTCTACCAATGGTAAAATTTATGTTGGAGTATATTGATCCACCGGTTAGTTTTGAAATTTAAAGTTCTGTCTGATTTTACTAAAGAAAAATAATAAAATAAAAACGGTTGAAAGTAGATATTTCAATTATTTTTTACGCCCGGATATATAGCTCAATCTACTATTTGTCCGAGCGCCCGGACGCATAGACAGTCCCATAATTTTAAACATTGAAGTTGTTAATCCATTTTACTAATTTTGCCATTGATTTTTGTTTCAGGTAGCATTAATTCTTGGTGTAATGGGTGCCTGTCGTTGTCATGAATTAAGAAATATGAATATTGAGCATATTGAAGTTTTTAATACATCCATGCTAATTACTGTGCCCAACACAAAAACAAAAGTCGTTAGAAAGTTCACCGTAACAGGAAAATTTTGTGAAATGGTTAAAAAATATATTGATTTGCGTCCCCCCACAGTTGCCTCACCGTCTCTCTTTTTGAATTATCAAAATGGGAAATGCTTTGTCCAAAATATAGGAATTAACAAATTCTCGGCAATGGGAAAACAAATTGCCAATTATTTAAATCTGCCCAACCGCGAAATGTATACAGGACACAGTTTCAGGAGATCGTCTGCCACAATACTAGTAGATGCAGGAGCCAACATGACTGCATTAAAAAGACATGGGGGGTGGAAGTCCGCAACGGTGGCGGAGGGATACATCAACGACTCCTTAAATAATAAAATGACAACTGCCCAAAAAATACTTCACTCAATACAAAGCAAATCCACTATTACCACCACCGAGACTATAACCAAGGTCAATGAAAATCAAAAAATGAATGTGGCCACCCCATCACTTACTATTCAGAACTGCCAGAATTTCACAATAAATATTCACCAACATAATCCGTTAATTGATAAATAATCATTTTATTATTCATGTTATTAAAAGTTAATATGAATTAATGTAAAATGGTTTATTTGAGTAAATTTAATTTAATCTGCATTTTAATTATTTCATAGGCGTAGAAAAAGTATAGTATTATACTCACGCTTATGTAGGCCATCAATCACTCGGGTGATTGAGCCACTCGCCTTCGGCTCGTGGGCTCAATCTTCACCCTCGTGAATAATGGCCTACATAAGCGCTCGTGTAATAATATACTATTAAACAAAAGTTATGGATAAGCAAACACGTAAAATATTTTTAAAATATGCCATTTGCTTATAAACCTTGTTTGTGTATCTATAAATGGTATCCGGAACAAACAAAGCAAGTTGGTATATAGGTAGGTAAGTTTGGTTAAATCAACTTATTTCCTGACACCCTTTATAATATAACCTGAAATACGCAATAAATGAGCACCCGGTAGAGGCAAACACACTATTTATCATGTTTACATTTTTTCGTAATTTACACCTTCAATAGTATATTGTTTAATGAATAAGAAATGAGTAATATTTGCGAGTTAAATAAACACTACTCTTTCTATGGCTATAATTATTGAAATAATTAGGGAATGATTACTTTGTGTTATCAGATAAAAAAATAAAATTACTTTGTATTTTGAGATAAGGAATAGTAGTTTGTGCAACTAGTGAGAAAAACGACACTTTTTCCACAAGCGCAGATAAATTGTCAACCAGTCGGCAGGAAATGGCTCTCGAAATCCGCCAGAATCCCTACTTAATTTCTAGAGTACGGGGTACAAAGACGAATCTAAGCCTGTCAATAATAACGAATGCAGTGGTGGTTTGCCCGTAAGGGCACTTGGGCACCTGCCCTAGTATAATAAACAAAAAAAAAAAAAAATAACTTTCATATTTTATATTTTCTTCAATGCCTATTATTATTTTATCTAATATTCAGCGCAAACCGCGTTGGCACGACACTGGACGACCGGGCGTTGAGCGACGTTCCGATAATTCCGAAATTAAGTAGAAGATGGGCACAGGGCACAGTAAATGTGTGTCATTGTTGTTTTCTCTCTCATTATGATGCGAAAAACAAAGACAACGACAGTATCGCTTAGCAAGAGATGAACACATGCGATGGATTATACGTCACAAGAAGGGTGCTGTCTTAGACCAGATATGAATGTACGCAGAGGCATCTTTACCGGCTCCCTCACAAAGGCGGTTGTTAGACCATGATAATAATTTATTTATTGTGATTACGAAAAAACTTTAGTTGGATCATTGGAATAGTTAAAAAATAAAACTAGAAAGAAAAATAACTTTTTTTTTATAAAGCAGTCAAAAATATGATGAAAAAAAAATCAATATTATTTATAAATGGGACAAAATTTTTATTTTTCTTTTGGTTTTGTCTGACATTTTCGAGGATTTTAAATCTCTGTTTGCATATTTAAGAGTATAAAAAATTCTGAGTCTTATAAATAATTTAATGGTGTACATTTTCGCAAATTGTTGGCAAGGATGACCAAATTATATTTTGCTCATCTCAAAAAGGTATGCGTTGGAAATTCCAGGCTTAGTTGACAAACTATCAAATAGAGATATAAATATTTTTTCTAATTTGAATACATAAAAGAGAAATTTTTCGCTGGGAGATTTTAAATTGCCAAACACCTTTTCTTCAGAGTCGTATGCTTTAAAATGCGTTGTTAACAAGTTAGAATTGTTAAGTAAATTGCATTCTTCTGAGAAATTTACGCAAATTTCGCAAGAGTGGATATGTAATGATTTTTTAATTAAATAGCCACATACATAGTTAAATGCATTTTGAGTGGTCACATTTAGCTCCCTGTAGTCACATTCAGAAATCGTTATTGCGCCAACTGATTGTTTTGAAATATATTTAATTTTCATTAAGCGGAGAACTTGTTTTCCTAAGGGAAAAACGAATCCCGGGATTCCTTTCCAGTGTGTGCCCCACTGCCGCTAGTGCCCACAAGCCGCCACTGAACGAATGCCAATTGGAACATAACTTTTTACTTTCCTATCTGTATACAGATATAAGGAAAGTATAGGAATCATGATTTTTTTCGACCTCGAGTTTTTGACGGATTTTTACGTTTCGAGGTCCCCTGAATCCGTTTTGACTATTTTCGCGATGATGTCTGTGTGTGTGTGTGTCTGTGTGTGTGTCTATGTGTGTGTGTGTGTGTGTGTGTGTGTGTGTGTGTGTGTGTGTGTGTGTGTGTGTGTGTGTGTGTGTGTGTGTGTGTGTGTGTCTGTATAACGCATAACTCATGAACCGATACACATAAAAACACCAAATTTTAAACTTAAGCTTTGTTTCAGCGTCCAATGAGCTGATTAGATTTTGGGCAGAGTCGGAACATCTGGGGGGGGTACTTTATAGGTGGTCATTTTTATATTTTATGGAATATATTCGTTATTTACGTTTGGAGAAGAAAATTCTTCAAATAAAAGTTACTTACAATATTATTATCTATAATTTTTGTTCTATATAAAATTTTCCTAAAATGGTCCGTATTCGAGAAATTTGACAAAATGTAAAAAAAATAATTTTTTATAAAAATTGTTCAAATAAAAGTTGTTTGTAATATAATTCTCTATAATTTTTATTCTATACATAATTTCTCTAAAATGGACCGTATTCGAGATATTTGAGAAAATGTGTAAATTTCGAAATTTGAAAAAAACTCAAAAACGGATGAAGAAAAAAACATTAAATTTTAAACTTAAGTTTTATTTCGGCCTGACGTGAAATGATTAGATTTTGGACAAAGTCGGAACATCTGGGGGGGTACTTTATGGAAGGCCGTTTTTATATTTTATGGAATATATCTGTTATTTATGTTTGGAGAAAAAATTGCTCAAATAAAAGTTACTTCTAATATTATTATCTATAATTTTTGTTTTATGTAAAAATTTCCTGAAATGGTCCGTATTCGAAAAATTTGACAAAATGTGCAAAATTCTGATTTTTATGAAAATTGTTGAAATAAAAGTTGTTTGCGATATCGATCTCTATAATATTTGTTCATACATGATTTTTTTAAAATGGACCGTAATGGAAAAATTGTAGGAAAAGTGCTAAATTTAAATTTTTCAGTATTTTCATTTTCAATGAATATCTATAGAAAAATGTTTCGCGGTAGATGTATTTGGACAATGTATATATTTAGTTTATCCTCTAAACATTTATAGAGATGCTGCAATAGGTTGTACAAAATAACCTGAAAAGGCCTGTAATAACTAGATAGGAAAGTCATGTATTGGACACATCAGATTTTTTTTAATAGTTGGGTGTGATCCCCCCGTGGACAGATTTTTTAGTCTTTAACTTGGGGGTTCAAAAATAATTGTCATTATTTCGTAGGGGTGATGTTAGGATTTGTTTGGGATGGTGTTATCGAAAATAGTTTTATCTTTGCCTATTTATACAGGATGTCTCATTAGTGCGTAATTGTTCAATATTTCAATTTGTATTATTGACACGCAAACAAGTTTCAAATAAAAATTATATGGATTTAAAAAAGACGTATTTTAAAAATATTTTTGCATATACAGGGTGTTGCGTTTTTGTCTGACAAATAAAAATGTGTATTTTTTAAATAGAACACCATGTATTTTATTACAGTTTTAGAATGGTTTGGTAATACTGTATTCAAACCTAGAATTTTTTTAAAAAAACATTAATTTTTTTTATGAAATTCGAGAAGGATTCAGACCCAGATCATAATTTAGGTAGGTTTACAATGATTTCAAAATTGTTTAAAATACAGACCTATAAGATACTAACTAAGTTAACGAATAGTGGTGATAGAACTGGTTTATTTTATACAGAGTGTCTTGAAACATGTCTTTAATATGGTTAATTTTAAGTTTAATTTACCTAATTTTTTTAAATGCAGCACCCTGTATATTATTTTAGCATAAAATACGTTTAAGTACCTATACAAAGGTATATTTAATAATTTTTGGGGGGTAACTTACCTCCATTACCCTCCCATATATACGTCCCTGTGCCATTTACAGGTCGATAGCGCCCTAGACATATAAAAATTTACTTTGTTCAAGAGTTCCCTTTTTTTCAAATTACTTTTACCTTTCAATGGTCCTAATACAGGGTGGGCCATTAGTGCGTAGGTGGAAGATTGCGGGATTATTAAGGTACATTTTTAAAATTCATTTTGGAGCATAGTGTAGGACTTCTAAGGCTACAACCTAAAAATATTTTCGATTAAATTTCAATTGTTCTACAGGGTGGTTTACATCAAAGTTATGTTTTTTAATAGGAACCCCCTGTATATTGAATTGCTGCTTAACGACTCATTTTAGATACCATGTGTAATACATAAAGTCACACTAAAATTGACCGAGGAATCCAAATATGCAATAATATACAGGGGATTCCTATTAAAAAAACATAACTTTGATATAAATCACCCTGTAGAACAATTGGAATTTAATCGAAAATATTTTTAGGTTGTACCCTTAAAGGTCCTATACGATGCTCCAAAAATGAATTTTAAAAAAACCGCAATCTTCCACCCACGCACTAATGAATTCATCTTAATTATAGTGCAGCCCTGGTAAAAGCAGCTTCTTTAGCAATCTCGTGCACTCGCATGAGAAGTAAACGCACACGTCGATCAATATATTGCGTAATTTGTGTAACCTATATTATTACATCTCTAATCCATACAATGTTAATCAAGTAGAAAAGTAAGACTAATCACAGTAATCGAGTTTCAATTGTTATAGAGCTATATATCTTTCCTTGCCATTGCTTTTAACCACTGTAATAACTGTAGAAAGCACAATGATGCAATGTGCTTATTATATTTTTTTCTAAACAATGACAGAGCATTGCAGATGTTTTCATTATATAGAAAGGATAGTGTTAGTTACTAAAATTAAAAAAAATAAATATTATTAGAGACTGTGATTGAAATTAATTTAGAAGCATTTCAGTATTAGTATGCGAGGGGCTTACTGAATTAAAAAAAATCTGATGTGTCCAACACATGACTTTCCTATCTAGTTATTATAGGCTTTTTCCGGTTATTTTGTACAACCTATTGCAGCAACTCTATAAATGTTTAGAGGATAAACTAAATATATACATTGTCCACATACATCTACCTCGAAACATTTTTCTATAGATATTCATTGAAAACGAAAATACGGAAAAACTTAAATTTATAACTTTTCCATTACGGTCCATTTTAAAAAAATCATTATAAACAAAAATTATAGAGATCGATATCGCAAACAACTTTTAGTTCAACAATTATCATAAAAATCAGAATTTTGCACATTTTGTCAAATTTCTCGGACCATTTCAGGAAATTTTGACATAAAACAAAAATTATAGATAATAATATTAGAAGTAACTTTTATTTGAAGAATTTTCTTCTCCAAACGTAAATAACAGATATATTCCATAAAATATAAAAACGGCCTCTCATAAAGTACCCCCCTAGATATTCCGACTTTGTCCAAAATCTGATCATTTCACGTCAGGCCGAAATAAACCTTAAGTTTAAAATTTAATGTTTTTTTCTTTATCCGTTTTTGAGTTTTCTTCAAAATTCGAAATTTACACATTTTCTCAAATATCTCGAATACGGTCCATTTTAGAGAAATTATGTATAGAATAAAAATTATAGAGAATTATATTACAAACAACTTTTATTTGAACAATTTTTATAAAAAAATATTTTTTTTACATTTTGTCAAATTTCTCGAATACGGACCATTTAAGGAAAATTTTATATAGAACAAAAATTATAGATAATAATATTAGAAGTAACTTTTATTTAAACAATTTTCTTCTCCAAACATAAATAACAGATATATTCCATAAAATATAAAAACGGCCTCTCATAAAGTACCCCCCTAGATATTCCGACTTTGTCCAAAATCTGATCATTTCACGTCAGGCCGAAATAAACCTTAAGTTTAAAATTTAATGTTTTTTTCTTTATCCGTTTTTGAGTTTTCTTCAAAATTCGAAATTTACACATTTTCTCAAATATCTCGAATACGGTCCATTTTAGAGAAATTACGTATAGAATAAAAATTATAGAGAATTATATTACAAACAACTTTTATTTGAACAATTTTTATAAAAAAATATTTTTTTACATTTTGTCAAATTTCTCGAATACGGACCATTTTAGGAAAATTTTGTATAGAACAAAAATTATAGATAATTATATTAGAAGTAACTTTTATTTGAAGAATTTTCTTCTCCAAACGTAAATAACAGATATATTCCATAAAATATAAAAATTACCACCTATAAAGTACCCCCCCAGATGTTCCGACTCTGCCCAAAATCTAATCAGTTCATTAGACGCTGGAATAAAGCTTAAGTTTAAAATTTGGTGTTTTTCTGTGTATCGGTTCATGAGTTATGCGACCTACAGACACACACACACAGACATCATCGCGAAAATAGTCAAAACGGATTCAGGGGACCTCAAAACGTAAAAATCCGTCGAAAACTCGAAGTCGAAAAAAATCATGATTCCTATACTTTCCTTATAGGAAAGTAAAAAATAGTAAAATTTAAGTAGGGGTATAAACTATATATAGATGATTGATTATACACTGGGCACCCTTTTTCAAATGTTAATTAAACGTAGTACAGTTCATCAAATTTCTAGAGGCTTTCGACGGCTAGACAGAGAAAGCACTACTGACAGGCATCCCGACGGATTTACGCAATGAAAGTACACTCTGCGCATCAAGTATTTCACTATTTCATTCAGACGTAAATGTCAGATGTAAATTTCGCTAAAACATTTCTTTTATTTTCGTTTGTGTTTTTTGCTCATTACAGTTTAATAGAACCTAAGTATGGAGTTTAATAGCAAATTAAGAGGCCGCGTGATTAACAGTCAATCTCGCGAAATAATAGCCAATGTTATAGAGTTTATGAGAAGAGAAGGAAACTTTAATTCACCTTCAATACCATTTAAAAATGTAAATGATCGTGTTGCTGCAGCCACAGGAGTATCTAAAAACACTGTCGTCCGCATTTCTGGAGAGAAAAAAAGAATCGATAACCGTGAGATATCGGAATTTTTATCACCAAGAAAAACCATTAAAAAACCAAAAACAGTTATTGATATAGATGAAGCTGCACAAGAATCAAATTTTATTTTTTTGTTATTAGATAGCTATTTTTGTTTCTGAGTTGTGTTCATTTACAGGCTCAATTTTTTTCCGTTTCTCCTTTTTGATTTTATATGGGGTTTCAAGTTGTTTTTGACTTATTTCGACGTAAATCACAACAACACACTTTTTTAATAAAGCAAACAAGTGTTAAGAGGTATATGTACGTGTAAACTACAATTAAAAAAAATTGATATGAAACCCATGAAACCACCAACAAAAATGTAAAGCTAGCTTCCGTTCTAGAACATGGTGTCATTCGTCGAGATAATTTATCGTTTTGTTTAATAGATCAAGAAATGTAAATATTCCCCTGTTATTTTTTATAAAATTATAAGAGAAATAAATTTTTTTTCTAAATAGTATAGTTTATTATTTTGTAGAAAAACAAAATTTCGAAAATTTTAGTAATGTTTCAGAAACAACCGTTATTAATAATAGGTACCATTTTCCTTAATAAGGTAGAAATAAAATATAAACTATTTCCACGATTTACAAAGGCCTACAAAAAAATTATAGGTATTTTCCGTTATCTTATAAAATTTATATTTTCTGACTCAATTTCAAAAGGTTGAAGGAATTCCAAAACACCTTTTATGGCATAATAATTATTTTCAATTCTACATACTATCTTTAGCTGCTTTTAAAAACGTTCTAAGAAAGTCCAATCAGACCAATTTAATCCCTAAACTATTCCACACTTTTAAAATTTAATTACCTAAAAATATTAAAAACTATTTAAAATAACTTGTTTAGCAGACTGTACAATACCTATCTCAGTCACACGTAGCGCGTTCTCTGTCTGGGCGTCGAACACCTCTAGAAATTTGATGAACTTGTAGTACTCATTAATGAGCTAGTTGTGCATCATAGTCCAAAGCCAAAAACTTATTACCTACTCCAAATCCACAAACTCAAAAAATTCTTTGAGCTCTTTTACACGTTTTGCATGACAGGAGAAGTGACTATAAACTTTTAAAACTAAAGTTTCTAAGTCAAATTCACATTTTTCTAATAAAAATTTTACAGAGTTATTAATCATATATGCAGGACATCCTGTAGCTGTTATTGTGCTATTAGTTTTCATGATGCAGCGAGCGATATATTGAATGATGACGTCCAAAATTTACGTTTGCATTATCGGTCGAAAAGCAAGAAACGTAATTTAAATCAAGACCCATTGCTTCAATCCTATTCTTCAAATTTAAAAATACTGCATTTGCTGTTCGTCTGGGTCATCAAAAAAGTCAAGAAAACACAGCTTTATACCAGTAGTAAAAAATCTCATAAGAATGGGAAATAATTTAAGACTTCTATGATTAGACGCGCCAGTTGATATACTAAAATATGTATTTTCTTGAAGTGTTTTTAAATCCAATTGTATAGACAAGGGTGCTAATACATTAAAGGCTGTAGAACTGGCCTTTGTACGCCCTAAATGAATTTTAATAGCAATTTTAGAATCATTATATAATAAATTATTAAGCTGACTTGAGCAGCTCATTGAATTATATGAAACTGAATGATTTACTGTGTGATATACATTAGTTATTATCACCTTTTCTTCTTCGCTGCTTAGCATATCGTCTTGCCGTGACCGTGAGAGAAAAGCTACCATGGTTTCATTTTATTGGATGATAAGGGTATGCTTTTGTGCTCTGAAGAAGATGCGTGCCTTTTAATATCACCTTCATATTCAAATAGAAATAACTTCTTACAAACCTTGCAAAAAGCTTTTAACTAGTGTGATTCGGTTTTTTCTTCCTTTAGCCATTGAAATTACGTTTCCCATTCCTTCCGGTACTTATTTTGCCGTTTTCTGTTTTTAGATGGCGCCGGTTCCGGACTATTGAACCTTGGATTTCCTCGCCCTCGCTCGAATCAGGTGAGTCCATTTTATTTTTCTAAAAGTCAATTTACTGAAACTTAAGTTTATTTAACTGGTTTAATTATTATGAATACAGTAGAAATTAAATATACATTATATACTTACGATAAATTAAGACGAAAGGCTAACCAATAATAATTACCTTCTAAAACCGCTAAGAAATTATGAACGATAAATAGCAACAGCAAAAACGACAGATTTTGTCGCTCAACAAATCACGTCGTGCCGTCGCCCATAATGCGACTGCGAGAGTGTTGACAACCTTGAGGTAAGCTTTTTCCTTCCATTTTCATTAAAAATTACCTCTTTTATGAAAAAATTCTTTCCCCTTAACAAAATCGGTTTTATACCAGAAATACAAGCACGTAAATATTTTCAAAAAAAAGATTTATTGAAAGAAAAACGAACATACATTAAAAAGTATAACCTAAAAACATTAATCTTTTAACAAAACTTTAAAAATACGTCAATTAACAATTTTAATTTTATTTATTTTTAAAAAGATACATTTTTCACAATTTGTACTGGAGTAAAAATTCCTGTTTTGAGTTATATATCCCTTTTTCCGTTTTGTGTTGAAAATTCCCGCAAAACGGGAAATTTTCCTTCGGTTGGCAACACTGCGCGCAAGTTGTGCAACAGTGCAATGTTGTTGGATGTCGTCAAAAATAATTAGATCATCTAATTCTTTTATCCTATTGTTTGAACAACTGGCTAAAATCCAGGACAAAATGCATCCTTCTTAAGGGCTCGGAAAGACGAAGGACAAATCTATTAAAATCGCTTGAAATCCAGGACGTCTTTCCTAATACAGGACGGTTGGCTACCCTAATACGAGACCGCTAAACAAGTATTTCTATACCTCCTTATTTACCTCGTTCCAGTTGCAGTTGACCTGGAAGAGTCTGTTAAAGGTTAGGCTAGATGTCATATGATGTAATCCCATTCCTTGTTTAATATACTGCCGTCCTAGCAAGAAAGTTCCTATCTGAACATTTGTTGTTTGGAAATAATCGAGTTTTTAACTATTTTTCGCAGACATATATGATTATCTTCCAAACCTCTTTTGTGAAACTCTTTTACGTTTTAGTACCTTTAGGACACAAATAGGACATTCCGTTTTGGTATCAAAAAAGACAAAATGTGGGCAAATGAAAAGAGATTGAAAAAACTGCTAATTTTGCAGATATAACCTTTCTTGTTAGGACGGCAGTATAGAGGAAGCGACTCTACTGAAGACAATCACCAACGTAATCCAGATATAAAAAAATTATCTTCATTTTGTTTTACTTCTCTAGCAGAAGAACCAGATATAGTAATTATTGATAAACAGGTGCAGGTGGGTTAAAAATAAGTGAATTGTTTTAGGCTACAAATTAAGAAATACAAGACGAACAAAGGTAAACTGGTGTTACGGGTCAAAATATCGTAGCCAAGTTAAAATGGCAGAGCTAGTAAACAATACACAACTTTATTTTTATTTATGATTTAATTTAACTTCTAATCTAATCCTAAATCTATTCTAAGTTATTCTAATCTAATCCTAATCTATTCTACCCTAATCTAAGTTATTCTAATCTAATCCCAAATATATTCTACCCTATTCTAATCTAAGTTATTCTATTCTATTCTACATTAATCTATTTTATAATCTAGACCTATTCTATTTTGGATTTGTTTTACTTACAGAAACCGTTGTATGAATCGTAAGACTTCTAATTTTGTAGCTTATTCTACTTTCAACCCTATTCTAACCTTTCCTATTATTTTGTTAGAATGATTACTTTTAATGAATACTTTAGAACCCAAAGAAATGCCTGTTGCTACAGGAAATAGTACACATAACTCTTTTACATATCTGATGGTTTTAAATATAGGTTAATTATTGTTTGTTTTTGTTTACATTCACTTTTATGAAGTGTCACATTCTTCTTTTACTGAGGGGCCACACTCTTACCAGACTTTGTCCTGCTAGTCTTTAATAGTCAAGACCTTCCATTGACTTCCCACCATTTTGGGAACTTCCTTTTGTCAGTTTTTATCTGCTCAACTTTGTGGTAGCATGTGCTATTTTCTCTAGTGTATCTAGGATTTGACTTGAGCTAAAGAATAAAAACTGTGAAACCAGTCTAAAGAATTAGTTGATAAATCTTTGTGATTTCTGCACCATTCGGTGGATTTTATATAATCTTTGACTTTGATTCCTACAAAAAGGTCGCCCTACACCTAAAGGTGAGTGTCTAATATTAAATATAATTATTCTCTTACATGGCTTACCTATCGCTTAAGGCTGTTTATATGTGTGGCTTATACTAATCCTTCTTACAGACCTTCAATTTCACCTTCAACTTTAACTTCAACTTCAGTTTCTACTTTAATACTTATTCTACTTCTATCTATCTGGGTATTTCTTTCTGTGGGATCTATCGACTTTCCTTCGGACTAATACACTTCCTTCCAAGCTTTCTTCGTGGTACTATCACTAAACTGCTACAGCTTTTGAACACTGCCAGCTGCTAACATTCTACAAGGATTGGGTGCATGTTTAGCTAGTTTAGGAAGCCAGGTACCCCAGAACCAACCCCTACATCAAATCGGCTGGATCTAGCCCTCCTTGTACAGACAGGTCTGAGGTACGACGCAATATTGAGGACGACGGGACAACAGAGATATAAAGTAAGACTATTCCTTATAGCCAAGGGCCCCATTTATCGTTGGTACCACATGACCTCAACCGGGGTCCACTAAGTGCGATTCTACCTGCAAAGGTTTTGAGATAATCGAGATAATTTACGTAATTTACCTTAAAAATTGATAATATTAGGGTTATATATAGAGGTAAAGCCATTTTATAAAGCTTACTTACAATTCTGGATTACCGTTTGTAACATTTAGGCCTATTAGCGGACGTGTACCTCGCATTGTAACGATAATTTGTAGATACAATTGCATGATATATATAATTATTATTTTACCTACTGAATCACGGCGTGGTATTTTTTTTTTATATTCATATTATATATATATATATATATATATATATATATATATATATATATATATATATATATATATATATATATATTTATTTTTTTTTGTTACTCTTCGTTACATCTAACCTCTGAAATAAATGTCAGACGCTGTCAAAAATTAAATTGAATTTATAAAAATTTGCGTTGTGTCTAAGAACCCGACCCTACTCTCCCGAATTTTATAAAACTGAGCTAGTAAAAAGAAATAACCCTTCCATCCCCTATAAATCTGAAGGGGAAAAGGTAATAGTGGACATACTTTTTCTTTCAGGTCATATTACTTTATAATATGTGATTCCAGATAGTGTCATAACTAAATAGTAGTTTTATCTAGAACTCATTGCGGGTTTATAACCAATCCACTGTCAATTAAATATACTCGGTGCTAGTCTAGAATCCAGTACGAGTCCCAGGTTCACTGTGCACCTGTTAAATTACTAAAGAAGATACTGGTTTTTTGATAGTGTTGTCAGACATCTAGCAAAATTTTATATGAATGCTATGAATATAATATCATACTCGTATTATTTGGGAGATATTGCTACATTCAGTTAATTACATCTAACCATTTCAGAATTGTAATTATTTACATTTTAAGCTTCTGCTTTGAGTTTTAAGACTTGAATCAAAAATAAGACGAGCCACTTTATGAAACTGAAAGGACATTGCCAAATGAAAATATACTTCAAATTGTGGGCTATACATCAATAGCATTTCCAAAGTTGACAATTTGAAAAATGTTTAGGTCATCTGCAAAAAGTAAGAAATTACTCTGCCGAAAACAGAAAGTTACATCGTTGACAAATACATTAAAAAGAAGGGGTCGCAGATGGAACCTTGGGGAACTCCAGAAGTAACAGAGTAATGATGGGAATAGTGATATTTTACTTTGACTATTTAAGTTCTATTAAATGCATTACAACTTGTAAAAATATGCCAAAACCAAATTTACTTAGTTTTTGAATTAACAATTCATAATTCACTCTATCGAACGCCTTGGAAAAGTCTGTATATACGGTATTAACCTGACACCCCATATCCAGGGCTTCAGAAATAAAATTAGCATAGACAATTACGTTCAATTCTGTTAACTTGCATGCGCGAAAGCCAAATTATTGCGAATTTATGACTAGCGCAGTCATGAGTTAAGTAGTCCGTAGTAGTGTTTTCAAAGAACTTTGGGATTTGGGATTATTCTAATTTTAGATATATGACGGTAGTCTTTAATGTCAGATTTTTTACCAGACTTGGTGTGATGTATGAGAGTTTGAAATAATCCTGAAAAACTCCCGAATCAAATTATTTGTTAAAAATAAAAAACAGATGATGATACAATGCAGGGGGGAATAGCCTCAGGACCTGGTTCCTTTCTTGTATCAAGTTTAGCTAACTTCTCACAAATATTGGAAAATGGAATATGATATATATGATATTGAAATAAATACAGGGTGTCTGTAAAAGGTCTTTACAAAAACATACCACAAATTCCTTTTACCAAAATAAGTCGATTTAAGTAAAATTACCTTAGTACAAAGTTGCTTCGTTTGGGCTCCAGATGGCATTGAAGTTACAATTTTTAAATACGTTTTTCCCATATAAATTTAAAACGGCATATGCGATTTTGCTGAAATTTGGTATATTGGTAGAGTTTTATGTGGCAAAAAAACTGTATTAAAATTTTGTCCGATAATAATACATAGGCGTAGAACTTGATTATTTAAATAAATGCACCTTTAAAAATTCTACGCCAATAGAAGAAAAGGAGTTTGAGTATGAAATTTAGATTGCGCAACTCATTTACTTTAAAAAAGGTACTCTTGATAAAAATCGATTACTCTCATGGTTTTCGCTAAATTTCTGTTTTAATAATTTAGAGTGTATAGGTTTCACAAAAATATTTATTTACAACATAATCAAAATAGAGATTTTAAAAACATTGTTCAAAATGTTCACCATTGTCACGCATACAAAGATTTATACGTCAAAGAAAATTAAAATGTATCCTTTCCATAACTTCTTCATCACCTCTAAGATTGTTTATTGCATCTTAAATACGTTGCCAGAGTTGTTCCTCATTTTCTACAGGTTCCCTGTAAACTGTAAACTCAAGTGGTTTCTTACGTTTAAAGATAAATGTGGTGGAGGTCCATCTTGCATAAACCACATATCTCTCCGAAGTTGGAGAGGTAAATCTTCTAACAATTCTGGCAACGTATTTTGTAGAAAATCCAAATAATTTTCTCCAGTTATTCTTCGTGGAAGTATGACAGGACCAACAATGAAAATACCAATTATTCCAGCCCACACATTAATTTTGAATTCGTGCTGAAAATGGTTTACCTTTATTGCATGCGGATTTTCAACGGCATAAACATGTTCATTATGGGTATTAGTTATACCTCTTCTTGTAAAACCCGCTTCATCGGTAAAGAGAACCTTCTTGACATTGTTTGGATCTCTTTCTCTTTGCATATTAACAAATCGACAAAAACCCAAACGAATTTGAGGATCATGGACTAATAATTCTTGTACTGGCTTCTTATGGTATGGATATAGCAATTGTTCTCTAAGCACTTTATGAACGGCATCTTTACTTACTCCTAGTTCCCTTCCAATTCGTCTGGTGCTTAATTCTGGATCTTCTTCAACACGTTCTAAAATGTCTTCTTCAACTTCAGGAATCCTTACAAAACGTTCTCTTCCATTATCAACAGTGTTGGGAGCAAAGGAACCGGTCTCCCGAAGACGTCTCTCAACAGCAGCAAAAGTTGGGTGGCTAGGTACACGACGATTTGGAAATCTTTCTAGCATTTCCTTCACAAAATCCTAATGTCAGTAACATATCGGTATATTCTGCATTGGTATATTGTACAGCCATATTAATAAACCACGCATTTGTTTTTTTAATTATTGAGTCAGATAGGACACGTTCAATCGTTAACAAGAGATTAGGTGTTAAAACTTGACAATATTTTTATTTAGATGAAACTATGGAAACCAACAATAAATGTTTTTGTATACGTATTGCAGGCAAATAATTAATATTCCTCAAAAAATCGTACATGGCAAGAATCGAGTATTTTTGTTAAAAGTCTCGATTAGAGGTGTTGAAGAAGATATGAAAAAAGTACATGTTTATGTTTTTCATCGTATAAAATTTTGTCCGATAATAATACATAGGCGTAGAAATTGATTTTTTAAATAATTGCACCTTTAAATATTCTACGCCAATGGCAAAAAAGGGGTTTGAGTATGAAATTTGGATTGGGTACTCATTTAATACAAAAAAGTACCCTTGATAACACTCGATTTACTCTCATGGTTTTGACAAAGTTTGTATTTTAATAATTATTGTTTATATTCTAAAATTACTAAAATGCAAATTTCGTCAAAACCATGAGAGTAATGGAGTCTTATCAAGAGTACCTTTTTTAAAGTAAATGAGTTGCGCAATCTAAATTTTATACTCAAACTCCTTTTCTCCCATTGGCGTAGAATTTTTGAAGGTGCAATTATTTAAAAAATCAAGTTCTACGCCTATGTATTATTATCGGACAAAATTTTAATACCATTTCTTTTGCCACATAAAACTACCAATATACCAAATTTCAGCAAAATCGCATATGCCGTTTTAAATTTATATGGGAAAAACGATTTAAAAAAATATGTGGTATGTTTTTGTAAAGACCTTTTACAGACTATATCCCCTATGTATGACATAGTGGATCAACCGGTTAAAAGAACTTATAATAATCATTAAACCTATTTATTTCCCATTAGAATCCTCTTGATAAAATCCAACAAAACTAATTATAAACGTAACAAGTAGCTAGAAGTATAAAATTGAAACCACCTGCCTACTTTCTTTCGGCCTTGTGACGAACGCCGCTGATTGCCGGGCTTTAAACCTATTTTGGTTCAATAAATCTCGCCGTTTTTGGCAGTGCACTTCTGTTTAAGGAAACTTGTAAGGTTTTACTTCTACTTCGCTTTGGTCCACCATGGTCAATGCCGTTTCATTTATTTTATTGTTATGAGTCATGACGCGTCTGTGTGCGAGGTTTAATTAATGGGTGAAAACTGTAAGGATGTATCGGACAAATGAGAGGATTATTTTTATAAAGGTCGTTATTAACGAAGGCCGTATGAGGATATTTAGTTTTTTTATAATATGTACTTGTAATTTATTTTATATCTTTATAAGCATTGTTTTTTTTTGTCCATAATTTTAATTCAATTCGAATTTTATTTACCAAATTTTTTCTATTTATCTTTTATTTTCTTAATGTTTTCCTCTCTCTAGTCTTTATATATTTCCCTAACGTCATTTCAAATCTACATCTTTCACTAGCACTTGCTTTTGCCCGTTTTGAATTTTGAATATTATTTTTTATCTTTTTCTTATAAATATAATTGTGCTTTACTAACAATTATTGCATGATTAAAAAACTTTGAAGAACGATAAATATATATTAAATGAAAAGTTAATTACAAATATACAACAAAATAGCGATAATAAAAGTATGTTTTTGTCACCAATTGCTTCCGCCTATTTGATATTACTTTAGCAATTTATTATACATTTTAATCCCATTATAAATTAATGAGCCTTTTACGAGTACAGATCTGGGTATTGGGTAACCTCAAGTTGTTAACTTGTCGCGTTGAATTAGTGTTAGTATTGGAATAGTTTGATTTGTTTTTATATACAGGGTGAATCCTAAGTTAATGCTATATATCTAACTGGAACTCTCGTCAGCCAACTTCAAGTTCTTGGCATGCCACGGTCTCTTGGAAATACCACACTTATCGGCCAATTCGTATGTCCACGGAGATAATTTCTTTTTTATATAAAAAGGTCCCACGTAACGAGGTGCCAATGTAGCAGAGAAGTAAGTAGCTGCGTTGGAAAGTAGATAATTCTTACGCCATACCATTTGTCTAACCTCAAACTCTTCTGACCTTCTCCTTAAATTATAATTATTTTTATTATGCTGAGCTACTTTACTTATTCTTCTCTGTATATCTTCATACAGCTTCTTAAACCCTTCTGGTCTTATCCTCTCGGTCGCTCCATCTTCCAACTGTAAGGTATCCCGCTTTTCAAATTCTTTTCCTGATAAAATCATGGATCTACCAAATTGATAAAATACGGAGAACGTTGGGTAGTCTCATGAACTGCGGTCCTCATAGCACAACCTTTTCATGTACATATTGTTATCTGTATATAAATTGTTAGAAAAAAGTTTTATTTCCAAAGAACTCTGTCTCCGACTGTCTAAAATCTACCTGCTACCCGAACAAACCTTAGGAGGGGTTTCAAGGCTGATCTTCAGAATTTGACACACCTACCAAATCTATAACGGGAACTGCTCTCGATAGGGCATCTGGCACGATACGCTCGATACCTTTTCGATGAACTATACGCAAATCGTATTGTTGTAATTTTAGCGCCCATCTCGCCAATCTACCGACTGAATCTTTTAAGTTTTGAAGCCACTTCAAGTTACTACTTTAAAACTTACGGCTTCTAAATAAGGACGGAGTTTCTTCACGGCCCACACAACGCCAATGACCGATAAATTCCTTTCTTGTCGAGATAACGAGCGGCTAAGGAAATAGATTACTTTATCCTGTCCATCAATTTTTTGGGCCAGAACAGCTCCCAAGCCATACGCACTTGCATCGGTATGCAGGCTAAAGGGCAAGGAGTAGTTTGGACAAGTGAGTACGAGGGCTGTCACCAAACATTCTTTTATATTTGCGAATGCGGTATCACACTCTGCAGTCCAACTAAATTTGCGTCCTTTCTCAAATTAGGGACCTATTTCTTTCTATCATAGCCTTTAGCTGCATATCCTCCATTGAAGTAAAAACACTTTGATCTATTGCATTCACCTGAGAATCGTCATTAGCAAAATGCCACTCAATAAACTTTAAGTGAGGTACAACTCCCATGGTTCGCCAAAATTTAATCCCAAGAATAAGGGTATGCGGTATTTCAGGTATTATAAGAACCTTAACCAATCTCACGCGATCTTTTACAGCCATAGGTAACTCACATTCACCAACACTTTGACAGGATTGCCCATTCGTACGCGACTTAGAACTTTTTTAGAAGTATCGAGTAATATTTTAAGTTTCTGAATAATTGACCACCCTTTACCTCCAAGAATAGTAGAATATGCACCAGAATCTAATAAACCCATTTAACGAATAAAATCCAAATACATACCTAAATTTCAATGGTACAAAAATTGAATTGTACATAAGCAAGAATTAAATCCTCACTGGGAGAGCGTGTTTTAACAATAAATATCCAAATTATTACTTAGATACAAACAAATTTTCCAAAAAGATTACTTGACCACTACTGTAGGTGTGTACTCAACAAGATTGTTCCCCAAAATGTCCCCCGGACATATGGTTGGCTCGTTGGCCCCTACCACTATGTCAGTTGACTTAAATAAATTCAAAAATTTTGGATATCTTTATCTGTTGTTGTTGTCGTTGTCGTTGGTGCTGGTGGTGTTGTTGATGTTTTTGTTGTTGTTGTTAATAATTGGGGAATTAGTTATAGCTACCCACTAGTTCCACTAACATACCTAAATAAAGTAACTGGGTACATAGAGAGACAAAAAGGTTGTAGGGTATATAGTATGTCGTTAGTTAGCATGTAAGATTAGAGGTAATGAAGTTGATGACATTGAAGTTATTAAAATAAATATTTTGAGTTGTCTACCATTTAGTTGTATATAAAAGGCTCTTAAGTTTGCTATAATTGGTGACCCCGTAGAAAAACTATGGTTAAACTAATCAAGAGTCTGACTAAGGAAGAAATCGGCAAACTCTTACATCATTTTGATCTCAGTTGTACCGGCTCTGCGGCCGACATGGAGGTGATGCTTCAAGGAGAGATTCTAAGAAGGTATAAAAGCTTACCGAACGTTAACGATTTTGATTTTACTGGTGTTCTTTCTGAAATACTTGCAAAAGAAACTAATAATGAACATATCGTTGAATCGGAAACAGACTTACTAGCCAATTTAGAACTGAAAGTAAAAAATTTAGAATCTGTATGCATGTTGCTAATAGAAAAAGTAGATGAAAATAATGAAAGGTTAGAAAAACTAAACTTATTGTTAAATGAGAAACCGAGTAGTTTAAACCCAGATCCACCTGCAGCTATTAAGACACTAGACTATGAGAATAATTCTGAAGGTGAACAGCTCCAAGCAAAATCTTTCTCAATTCCTACATTCTGGAAAAACGAACCTGAGTTATGGTTTAGTGTCGTCGAGTCAATTTTTGAACTAAATGGAATAAAGTCCGATAAAATGATGTTCGCTAAAGTATTATCGGTTTTAGACTGTGGCATCGCTAAGGAAAATTCCAACCTATTTCAGAATGAGAAGAACCTATCATATATGTCTTTAAAATCGCAGCTTATCAAAATGTATCAAGTGTCGGAAGAAGAAAAACTAAGAAAACTTTTTTCAGAATGCGAATTAGGAGACAAGAAACCTAGTCAGTTGTACCGAGAAATGACCAGTTTAGACCTTTAGGTTTTTTCTCGAAGAAGCTAACAAACGCTCAAAAAAAAATACAGCACATATGATAGGGAATTGCTCGCAATATATGAAGGTATCAAATACTTCCGGTATTTGTTAGAAGGTAGGAACTTCATAATTTTTACTGACCACAAGCCAATAACTTACGCGTGGAATAAAAATCCTGAAAAGTCTACACCCAGGCAGAGCAGATACCTTGACTTCATAAGTCAATTTTCTACAGATATCCGCTATTTATCTGGCGATAAGAACCAAGTGGCAGACGCCCTAAGCAGAGTCTCTGTCATTACATTAGGACAGACAGAGTTACAAAATTGGTCAGAGGCTCAAGAGTCCGATGAAGAACTTAAAAAATTGTTAACAGGAAATACTTCCTTAAAATTAAAAAAAATTATGCTTCCAGGTAGTGATTCCGAAATTTATTGCGACACATCTTTAAATTACATCCGTCCATATGTTCCAGAAAAATTGAAGAGAAGCATTTTCAATCAATTGCATGGTATATCTCACCCAAGAAGTAGAGCTACAATTAAACTCATCAAAGATAGGTACATTTGGTCAAAGATGGAAAAGGACATTCGTAATTGGACAAAAACCTGCATCCCTTGCCAGAAATAACAAGGCATGTTCAAAGCCCATTCACGTCGTTTGAGATACCAGAAGCGAAATTTAAACACGTGCACATAGACTTAGTTGGCCCACTACCTCCTGCCGATGGCTTCACTTACCTACTGACCTGCATAGACAGGTACACTAAGTGGCCAGAGGTCATTCCAATCTCGGATATATCAGCAGGAAATGTGGTCAAAGCCTTTTATAATGGTTGGATATCAAGATTTGGGGTTCCGCTCAGAGTTACTACCGACCAAGGAAGACAGTTTGAGTCTCATTTGATGCAAGAATTTTCAAAAATTTTAGGAATTCACCGTTCTAGGACTACGCCATATCATCCTAGTGCTAATGGGCTGATAGAAAGGTTCCATCGAACGCTGAAAAATGCAATAAAGTGTCTTGGGGACGAAAAATGGACGACTAATCTGCCCACAATTCTGCTAGGTCTACGGACAATGCTGAAGGAAGATTTAGGAACATCCAGTGCGGAATTGGTTTATGAAACCCCTTTGAGAATACCGGGAGAATTAATAATCCCACAAAACAGACCTAAATCCAGTAATGACTTCTTACATAAATTACAGGAAGGATTATTTAATATGTGCCCAAAAGCGTCTTACCACAAGCAACAAAAACCATTTATTTATAAGGATCTTCAAGACATTAATCAGGTTTTTGTAAGGGTTGACAGAATTAAAAAATCTCTGGAACCACCTTACCAAGGTCCATTTAAGGTGATTAAAAGACACGATAAATATTTTACTTTGTTGATTAATGGAAACGAAAAGAACATATCACTAGATCGTATCAAACCAGCGTTTCTAGAGCTTAATGAAGAGCAAATAGACAAGGTTATACTAAAAAGACCACAAGAAAAGGAAATAAAAGATGAAAACACACGTAATAAAGAAGATGGATACACTTCAAGTTATGGCAGAAAAGTGAAATTCAGATTAAATTGATATTTTTTTTTGCTTCTTATCATTATCACTAAGGGGGTAGTAATGTAGGGTATATAGTATGTCGTTAGTTAGCATGTAAGATTAGAGGTAATGAAGTTGATGACATTGAAGTTATTAAAATAAATATTTTGAGTTGTCAAACATTTAGTTGTATATAAAAGGCTCTTAAGTTTGCTATAAGGTCCTAGAATAGTTCCAATGACCATCACCTGGATTTTTAAAGTATCGTGGCATTTTTGTGACAGTATGGGTAGCGAAATAGTTTCTGTTAGTACTTTACATTTTTTGCTACTATCTTATTTTGATTTAAGGTCACTATAGAGTTCATAGTGGATGGTCTAACCTTGTAGTATCTTTGTTAAAGGCGGCCATTATTAGTTGTTACTAAAGTTTTAGAAAAAAAATTGATTTTAGTAAAAACCCTTTCCAGTGACATCAATAAAAATAAAATATTTTTTCTTTTTACTCATAACGAATCCTTTGCTTTAAATTTTCAATGATATCAACTGGCGTACTACAAATGTTTAACATTTGGCACTGTACTATTCTCGTTTAAAATCAAAGTTTTTTTATGGGTTCATATCTTAATTATTAAATACGCTTCAAAAAATAAATGGGGGCACTGTATATTTTGAAACACATGTTGTGTTGTGGATTTATGAATTTTTCTGATTGTATTCTCTTGTTCGACTTGCAAGAACATACTGCTAAATTCGCGATTTTTCTTTTGTCCTTGGTTCCATTTTCAGTGTGAAAGCACGAAAATTCAATAGGAACGACATTGAAGTTATTTGTCTGCATTTATCAGATCCTCTCTTCCCACGTTCCCGATTAGTCAGGGCGGTAGTCAAAATTATGTTATTAAAGGAATTAGAGCAATTTTAAAAATGTCTCATTATTTATAACAAATATGATTTTCTGTTTTTTAGTTTGCCTTATTTTATGAGACATGACAAATAACTAAAATCTGTTGATGATTAATGATCATAGACCGGAAAAAATGCACCAAAAAATATAAAAAATGCGCATTTTAATGCAATTGATTTGCGAAAAATATGCAAAAGTATTTCCGAAAAATGCAATGTAAAAATGCAACATTAGTAATAATAATAATCCTCACTTTGTACAGGGTGTAAACATAGCAAAACACTTTTAAATTCAGTAACTGTTATATTTTCCCTAATTTACAAAAAAAAATATCCATCATTAAAAATTTAAAAAATTGCAATACATTTTTTTAACTGATATTTTTTGTATACCATCTCTGGTGGACACCAATGTATCCAATTCCCTTATACCCTAAAGCCTCTCCCGGCTTCCAGGCACTCCTCTTTTGTGTGGGTGCAACTTTACATGACCTACTAATTCTCATTTTATTTTTATCTTGAGTTCTTGTTAACAGAATGATATAAAGCCCTTTGTAAACTAGAACTTTATACCAAGGGTTTACCTAAAACGAATACATGTTTATTCTACTAATTTCTAATCGAAAACTCATTCTAGGATTATATATTTTGTAAATTTTTCTTAAACGTTTTCGAATACCAAAACAGATTTAAATCCGCTATAAGTTATGTTAAATTTAATTTGAGGGTGTTATGGTGTGTAGCAACTTAGTAAACGCTGTTTTGTTAAAAAAAAATATTTACGGGCTTACTAAAATGTAGATTAAACATTTCCTATGAGAGCGGTTCATGGCTAGATACTCCCCTGTGTTTTAACATGTCATTACAGGATCAGCTTTAGACATTATTTTCATTAGTTCTTAATGATCATCTTCCACTGATATTGTGTAGCATAAAAACTACTCATGATACAATGAACTGGGATAAGATGAATATGAATTCGGGGGACGCCAAATTGGTGGTTCCCACCTTATCATGACCTCATCACGATCAGACTTGTTCAATAATGGATAAGAATAACGAAGAAATATTAAAGACAGTTTAAATGGAAAACAAAAACTCCTCTGGATAATACCTCGACAGGCATTGAATTATATCCAAAGAGACAGGAGAGAGGAAATAACTTTGATTTTGCTCATAAGGACCGGTTTCTTCTTTGTTAGGACTCATTAGCAAGAAATAGACATTCTGAATTTCAATTTCAAATGGATCCTATAGATACGTAAAATTCACTTGTGAACTTGGATGTGGGTTGTAGTCCAATCAAATAAACCGTTGAATCAAAATTTTGGAAGAAATGCAGGAATTTTTGATATAAGTTGTTACTTTCAAGTATTTAAAAACGATATGTGAAAAAAATTTTGTTTTAGAGGCCCCGGGAAATGGCGAAAAAAAAAAAGGGGTTTTTTATGGTTATTTAAAAACTATAGGTACTATAAAAAGTTCTTATTAAAAATTGTAAAGCATAAAGTTTTACATAAAAATGATACTCAGCATTTTTTGCTTTATTAAAACTAACAGAATTAGCGTGGTTAGAAGTTAAGAGAAGATATATATGACTTCAAAAAATCATAGCGAGCTGAAAATTAAATGATTTTTATTCTTTTTAAGCTATTGCATAGATTTTATCAAGAACAAAAAAAAAACAAAACCGTAACGAAAAAAACCTAACACCCCCCACACTGACCGGCACAGCGGTGTGGCGTTAAACAATATTAACTTCTCATTTATTCAATAAAAGAAAAATCGAAAAATCGTAAGATCAAAAAATCGAAAAAGAAATTCCGTAACGAAAATAAACCTAACACCCCCCACACCGACCGGCACAGCGGTGCGGCGTTGAAAGCCGTGCATCGTCTAACGTCGTTTCAGTTCGGCAGACTTCGGCACGGTGTTTATTTGCGTGCGACTAGACGTATGCGTGTAGACTAGCTGCTAACTGCTCATAACTGATTCTATCTCTTTTAGACACAATTTCGGAAAAATTGAATTTGAAAATGAATAATGATTCACAACAAAATATGGGACCACCATTGACGCGGTATTTTCCAGATATTTAGAGGATATCAAGTCTCAAACTTATGTTTCTTATTTTAGTTGCCATAAACCTATAGTTTCAATGATAAAAATTCCTGAAAAACCTACATGTATTGTAAGATAATAAAAATATTTTAAACAATATTAACTTCTCATTTATTCAATAAAAAAAAAGGTTTTGTTATTGGTCACCACGCTCAAAAAGTGTAACTTGAATTAGTATCAAAGAAAAAACTTAAATTAATATCAAAAAAGAAATACTGCATAAATAAAATAAATAAATAATTATAATTGCATAAGTTGATAAAAAATGCTATGCAATAACTTTACCGCGGCAGTCCCCGAGTGCCACACGTATTTTTTATTATTTACTTATTTATTATAAACTTTCTTTTAGGAAAAATTAGTTTTGTTTATTTGTGTTAAGTTATTACAATTTTAATTTATAATTATAAAAATAAGTAAATAAAAATGAAAATATAAATAAAATTAAACGAAACATAATAAAAATATATACAAATAAATATAAAATAAATAAAACCATTTAAAATAAATAAAAATTAATAATATTAATTTTATTATTTTTTTATTTATTTTGATTTATTTTTTATTTATTTGTATATATTTTTATTTGGTTTTGTTTAATTTTATTTATATTTTCATTTTTATTTACTTATTTTTATTTTTTTTTTTTTAATATTGTTCATAAAATAAATACATATATAAATAAAATTAATTCAAAAAATTAAAAACAAATAAAAATAAATAAAAATAAATAAAAATAAATAAAAATAAAAATAAATAAAAATAAATAAAAATAAATAAAAATAAATAAAAATAAATAAAAATAAATAAAAATAAATAAAAATAAATAAAAATAAATAAAAATAAATAAAAATAAATAAAAAGAAATAAAAATAAATAAAAATAAATAAAAATAAATAAATAAAAATAAATAAAAATAAATAAAAATAAATAAAAATAAATAAAAATAAATAAAAATAAATAAAAATAAATAAAAATAAATAAAAATAAATAAAAATAAATAAAAATAAATAAAAATAAATAAAAATAAATAAAAATAAATAAAAATAAATAAAAATAAATAAAAATAAATAAAAATAAATAAAAATAAATAAAAATAAATAAAAATAAATAAAAATAAATAAAAATAAATAAAAATAAATAAAAATAAATAAAAATAAATAAAAATAAATAAAAATAAATAAAAATAAATAAAAATAAATAAAAATAAATAAAAATAAATAAAAATAAATAAAAATAAATAAAAATAAATAAAAATAAATAAAAATAAATAAAAATAAATAAAAATAAATAAAAATAAATAAAAATAAATAAAAATAAATAAAAATAAATAAAAATTAATAAAAATAAATAAAAATAAATAAAAATAAATAAAAATAAATAAAAATTAATAAAAATTAATAAAAATAAATAAAAATTAATAAAAATAAATTAAATTAAAATAAAAAAAATGGTTAATATATAAAATGATGAAGAGAATATAAAAAAGACTGTGTTATATAGACACACGATGGAAGTAAAACTTAGACGAATTCACTCTGAAATAAGAACGACGAAAACCGCGTGCAATAGCGTACAACTTATGACGTTAAACGGTAATATACCGACAATTCACGAACAACGATTGTACACAGTCGAATGAGGCTTTTAATGAGAATTAGGCTGTCGGGACATCGATATATGTCTTTTTTATCAATTCAATTTCTATATTTTTTATGCCAGGGCGAGCTATGATATGTTTAATTTATTTATTTTTATATAATTTTTATTTTTTTAATTAATTTTATTTTTTTTATTTTTATTTACTTTTATTCATATTTAATTATTTTATTTATTTTTATATATTTACTTATTTTTGTTTATTTTTCTTTTTTTTATTAATTTTTATTTTTGTTTCATTTATTTTTATTTATTTTTATTAATTTACTTGCATTTATTAATTTTTTAATTATTTTTTTTATTTTTATTTTCATTATTTTTTTTATTTTTTTTTAATTATTTTCATTTCTTTAATGGAACTTCAAGTGGGGACTAAACTGTCGCGATGTTGTTTTAATTAGAGTACTTCTCATATTTTTCATGTCAGGCAAGCCATAATAAGTTCACTTCAGAAATTATTTTACCGTATAAAGTCGTATAATATTTTAAAATTTTTTTAAAGTCATATATCTTTTCTTAACTTCTAACCAGCATAACTCTGTTAGTTTCAATAATAGCAAAAAATGCTAAATATCATTTTTATTTAAACCTTTTCTTCTAGCACCTACCGTTTTTAAATAACCTTAAAAACCACTTTATTTTCTTTTTTTCAGCATTTGCTGGGCCTGAAAAACAAATTTTTTTCACATTCAAATACTCAAAAGTGACTTGTATCAAAAATTCCTGTATTTCCTCCAAAATTTTGATTTAAAGGTCTATTTGATTGGACTATTGAGTGAAATCAAGAAGTCAAATAGTAGCGCCAGCTACACTTCAGTTTATAGAACTACACACTGTCAATTAAACATAAAAAATGAGAAAACTACACAGGTGGTTCAGAGCTTTCATTCGTTTACCTTCCTTTTTGGGACACTTCAGAAGTGGGGCTAAGAAAATGTATCGCCTGAGACCCTATAGATAAGGGGTATTTGAAATCTAGCATATTTCAATTCAATCACGTCCATCTGTTAGTTTTAACCGTAATTTAAAAACTAACCCTAAATGTCTTGGCCTTTGGTAATCTTCGAGCTGATTGGCGAATCGGCTTAGCGTCACCAGTGTCAATTTTGTGTTTTACAACAGAAGTTCTTCCTGTTCTTCCTCCTTTCGGTACAAAAATGTCACGATATCGTCGAAAAAATTCCTTTATTTTCTTTTTCTCCAATTGATTTAGAGATTGACCAGCAACTGCAATCATTTGCTTGAATTTGTCGTTGGAATTATGAGAAGTTGTTGTCTGACGAATTATGGAAGTTACTGGTACACAAGTTCCGATTCTGGTCTCTTGCTGATAGTAATTGGGTGATCATTAACGTTTATAAGACGAACTGGAATCTCTTTAGAAGTCGTGACTATCCCCTTTCCGATCAGAATTCCTCGTCCAACCTCTTCATCGTGGTTCCAAGGTTTCATCTTTACAGATGTTTCTTCTTCCACTGAAACCGTGCTAATGTAATGGTTTCACTTCTGCCAGGTACCACCGTATCTTCCTGTACAGCAACTGTCACGGTACTGTATGAGTACCTCTTCGGCACCAACTTGTCATGAGAATGGAAAAAAATATCTGAAAAGGACATGTTTAGTGCTAAATCAATTTAAACAGTTGTCTAAGATGTTATTAAACACAAATTAAGCTTAAAAAGGCAGCGGATAAAAATAACGAAAACATCAATGGCATCAATATCCAGTACCTTTTGATGTTAGAACCTCAAATATATTTTTATTTTGTTGTTTTTTCCACATAGTTGTGTGTAGTGTAGGCTTTGCTACTGTTTCCCAGCCCCACTTTAAAACCCAACAGTAAAAGGTCGAGTGGGGAAACCTAGTAAGCATTAGAATTAATATTTACTTTATTAAATTAAATAAAAATCTTTGGCACTGGTGGGATTCGGACCTGAGACCCTCCGAACTCAAAGTCATGACTCTAAACCCCTGAGCCAACCCACCTTGGTTCGTTCCTGGGCGAACCCACCTTGGTTCGTTCCTGAGCCAACCCACCCCGGTTCGTTCCTGTTATTTGATTAGAATAAATATGTAATTTTTTACTTTTTATTTTTCTCACTTTCGTGAAACAAATGTTACTAACACATGCGGGAAAGAGTAACTTTCTGCACTTGTTAGGAAAATAATTATAATACACTACTGACGATTTCAGATACAAAAAACAATACATTTGCTACTAAATCAAACTCGTACTTTTCTTCCTTTGTATAATAACGACGTCTAATGTCGGAAAAGCTACTTTAGAAAGCTTTTGTCGACAATAAAAGGCAATGTACGAGCAAATAAAGCAAAGATACTATTTCCTAGAATAAATACAAGCCCGGTTTTATTACATACGCTCATTTTTAATTGTTCCATGTCACAATGTTTCTCTTACTCTCTTACTTGCTTTTCGAGTTATTTCAGGTTAATGGTTTAGCCATAAAATATTTTTTACAACAGAAATAAACGTGCACGTCTTGGACAGATTAGCTGGTAATCATTATTAGATAACTCTTGAACTGATTATTTAATTTAAGACCATCAAACCATGGGTTTTCATTTTCAAGTTTAAGAAGATCAAGCTTCGATTATATTATTATTATTATTAAACAATATGAGCTTGAGAACCAAAGTCTTATGAAGCTCATATTATGCTGACTATAGATAAACAAATTATTGAATCAAGTAGTATTACACGGAAAAAAAATTGTAGAACAAATTTCTACAATTATAGATTTTTTCTCTACAATAAATAGTACATATAGGGACAGGGACAATTTGTAGTAAACATTTCCAAATATTTGTGGAGAATGTATTGTAGAGTTATTATCTACAATATTTAGTAAAACTATCCAAATGCATCATAAGAATTGTTCTACAAATTGTTATAATTTTTGCTATTCATTGTATGAATTTATATTAAAAATGTATTGCGTTTTATGAAAATAAATACGAAAATTTTACACAATAAATAGTAAAAATTCATACAAATTGTAGTAATTTTTAATAAAATTTGTAGTAGTATTCCATAATTATTATAATTATAACCTAGAAAAAAATGTTCCTTAATAAAATAATTAATTATTTATTGTTTTAATATAAAAGATACAAAGTATTAATTACATTATGTAATAAATAACAGTAATAATGGCGCCCTTAGTCTCAGTTGGCTTCTCTGCACCTGAAAAATATGAAATAAAAATTAATACCAATTGAACTGTTCATACCCTTAAAACGGGGATATTTATCACCTTTACATGTGGATATTAAATGACTAAGTCAGATAACTAACAAAAATGAGAAAGTAGGTATGTCACAATTAAGACAAAGAAACATCATTGAACTTGGCACACAATTCGATCGTTGGACACAACATTCCATCGTTGGCCACAACTATTTTTTTAAAATAATCTACTAAGGTTATTTAAATTAGTTATCTAAAGGTAAATTATTCAGAAACAATAATAAATGTACTTACCACCAATAGAATTTATTATTAAAATTTTCTCAAACGCATCGGTGCTTATAATATAATAATGTGTTATAGGTACTCGTATATGTACCATGCTTTGTTATGTGAACATGGCGAACGGCTACTGCTGTCTGGCCATTTATGATCGACGTCAGAAAATGTTGGCCAATAGCAGAATTCTGTTTTGTTCACATGACTTAGAATTTCTACAATATTATAGAATATTTTTGAACAAAATTGAATTTTTTTCATAAGAAGGGATGTAAAGTATTACTATTTTTTGTAGAGAAAATTACTATTTTTTGTAGAGATAATTATTAATATTTGTACAAATTTTTACAAAAGTTAGTAGTAGTAATTACGATAATTGTAATAAATTTCTACTTCTACAAACAATAGTAAAATATACTAAACATTGTGGACTTCTTTCCTATTGTTGTAGCATTTTATTCGACAATTCAATTGCTACAATAATTAATAGTTTTTAACTATAAATTGTAGTGAAATTTTCTACAAATTGTTAAGTATTTTTCTAAAAGTCTACTACTACAACATTGTAGTAAAATTTTCTAGTCACATTTTTTTCCGTGTATCACATACTTCGATTTTCTATGTATTATGCATTCGACTTTTATTTAACACCCAGTTGGTCATGGTCATGTAATGTCTAATTCAGAGATCAAGTACATAAAGATAGAAAACGCAACGACCGTAGCAACGATCATGGAGGTATAATACCAATGGAGATGCCATGAGGCAATTGTTTTGCATATGATACGTTTTATTAAAAATGACCACACTGGGCGTGGCTTAAATGGTTAACTAAGCAGGGTCGTATTCAAATATAATTAAAGTCCGTATGCAGAATTACAACTTTTAAATGACTTACTTACCTAAGATTTGTTTCAACATGATCGATTCGAAATTAATTTGATGACATTGCGCAATTATGACTTCTACACTATTTACTATTATTTATTAACCGTTTTCCGACCAAGCCAATGCCAAGACCATAAAAGAGATTAATATTATTATATTGTTCTGTCTTCGCCGAAACCGTCCGATATATGACCTGTGTGATCGAAAATCAACGTTCGAATAACACTGTGCATCAGATTTGTTAATCTCTTTGTGCTTTAAAACTAAAACCCGAACTACGATTTTTCGTTCAGGGACTCTCTTGTCTTGATCAAAGCTGCCAATGTCAGAAGCTGACAATGAGGAGAATTATGACATCAAATTACCAAACCAAAAACCAAACCACTACGTGAATTGTGAATAAATATATTTCAGTAAAAATACAGCCGAGTTTGTAGAAAGCACAATTAATTACTTTTAAATGTAAAACATGTAGGTCTTTCTGCTGCAGATGACATACATTAAAAATATGACCCGCTACAGTCAAAAGTTTAAAAAGACCAAAAATTCAGCTAGCTATGACTTTATGGTTAAAAGTAGATGGAAGAAAACCATGATCAAAACTACTCTGTCAAAACCAATCGGAACTAAAAAGACTCAGATAATAGTTGTTGGTTTTATTGTTTTATGTTTGAAATAATTAATTATATAGGGTAGGTACATATATTACTAAAATTGCAAGCAAGTACTTACTAAAGATTTCTATAATTGGTACCTATGTATAATAAACAACAATCTCACAGATGCACAGCATACAACTATACAAATGGAATTATAGAGATAATTTATTTTAAAAATAGACATTCAGTTGCGATTTGTGATTACAAAAAGAAAACTTTAACCACTTTTTCTGATCAGTAATGTTAGTGTTATAGTGAAAAAGTTTCTAGAAACTGGTGTTTTTAATCCTAATAAAGCATTGTGAATTTCCAAGAAAAGTGCATGATGAAAATTGTTTTGACCAAAATTTTGAATGTCATGCCATTTAAAAAGAAACCCGGTAGCTGTGGATAACATTTGACACAAAATCATATCCTAAAAATAACTGTTTGGTTGCATTGGAGGAATAATTTCTTCATTTGTACTTTTTTAAGGTGCAAGGATGACTTGACATTACTAAATTTAAACCTTTGTTATAAGTTGTCTTTATGCTTTAATTTCTGATACACCTGTATTGTACATACTTGAAAAATATAAAATTGTTCAAGTGGGAAGTTTATATACAAGGTGTCTCATTGAGAAAGGGATACAGAACAACTGAAGAGTCTGATTAAAAATAAGACTGCTTAGAATGCGAATATTCTTCATTTTAATTTTGAAGTTTCTTATAAGTTCCCAACAAAAGTACCTATATGATTTACTTAAAAAACATCAAAAAATATATAATTATAGTTCAAATAAGTGTAACGTATCTTATGACACCAAAAACTTTTGCTAAATTTGGTAAAATTATAGGTAACTCTTCAGTTTTTCTGTGTCCCATTCTTAATAAGACACTACAAAATTTTTTTTATTATTTAAAAAAAATATTTATTGACCTTTAAACAACACTATTTTGTTGTTTTGATGTCTTATGCTAGCAGCTTTATTAACTCTAGTTTTAGTGAGATATGTTAGTCGGATACTAACATATTTATCAACTATGCACTTGATTAATAATATTCTATGATTATCCAACACAAACTGGTCCAAACTGTGCTGCATAATATTCGAAAAGACATTAGAATTTATAAATTCTTTTAAAACTAATGTGCTGATGATATCAACTGATATTTTTTTCTTAGAGTCTTTCATAATTTTTAATATTTTTTCACATTTTAAACAAATGTTTATTACATCTTCCGATGGATATTGCGAACCATTTTTATTCTTTATATCAAAGAATGAAAATAGAAACAAATCTCTAGTTTTACTTATTAAAGCATCTAGACATTGTTCACAAATGATTTTCTTTTTTAAATAATAAACAACATATCCAGAAATGTAAGTGATTATATATTTAGAAAAGGAGGAGACTGAATCTGGTAAATAATCATGATCATTTTCAATAACATTGCATATTCCTTTGAAGTAACATTTAACTGGCTTGTTATATTGCACTTTAAAATAGTTAATTCCTCCAAAGGAATACAATTTCCACGGAAACTATCTCTTAATTCAACATGAACTAAATTTTTTTATATGCAGACTGAAATTGCCTGACTTATTGTCTACAATTAAATTATTGTATAGTAATTTAGGCTTGAAACGCATATTTTTAAACCTAGAAAGCCAATGGATCTATCAGTTTCTAATAGAAGTTTACCATCAGCATGTGTTCTTAAAGAACTAATATATTTATCGACAGAGTCAAGAAAAATACATGTATTATTGTAATTATTTTCAGATAGAGGTTTCTTATAATTGAATTGCAAAAGATTTCGTGAATTCAGTATGTCAAACAGAATGTTCATTTTTCTAATAAAATTAATTGTCGCCCCAGCATTTTTAAAATCTTCAATATGTAGAACGTTCGCACAAAAATCTATGGCAGTTGCGATGCTTTCGCTAAATAGTTGGGTTGCAAGACGAACTTTCATTTTTTGTTTTTTAAAAGCTATATGTTGCGAGTTTAGCTTATTTGCTAAGTGGAAAAATTCATTTTCCTGTAATTCGTGAAGTTGTTTGAAATTCTTCCATTCAACAATTTTATTTTCTTCATTTACAAATGAATACTTTTCTGCTAAAGTATTTCTAATTAACTTTAGCATATGGGCGGATTTAAAAATATAACAATCTCTTCATTATTTGATGGATGCTTGAAACTAGTTTTTAAAGTTGTATGATGTAAATTACAGCCCAAGAGTTTGGCCATTGTTAGATTATTAAAAGCACCATCATATGTTAAACTTACAACACTAACACCTACTTCATAACATTTCTTTAAGCATTCTAATACCAGCCCCTTTTTCTGTTCACCTGTCATACTTGAAATTAAAAAATATCCTACTTGAATTTTCCAGCTTCCATTTACACAATTTAATAAGAAAACAAGAGCATTGTTCGCAAACGTAGTTTCATTTGCACCCGTTCCTACATCTACACAACCATAATTTCTACGTTCGCTTCCAACAAACTCCTCATGTTGACGAATGGCCATTTCATCCATAATAAGTGCACAAATTATTTTTTCATTGGAAGAATTTGATTTAATCTGTAGGGCATTGAAAGCCTCTCTTGTGAATCCAGGCTCACCTTTTATACTTTGATACCATCGACTGATTGTACGGACATGTGGTAAGCAAGTGTCAAATGTTCTTCTTACATAATTATAAGCAGCAGGTGAGTAATAGTGGAGAGTTAAGGAAAACACTTTTAGCTCTTCTGAATACTTCTTAGGCAATGGTAGGTTAGACTTTTTTTTAATTGCCTGCTACATATCTCGATGGGGCCCCCAAGTTTTGACATTATATCTAACTCATCTTCCTGTATCAAACGTTTTTTACTTAAATCATTTAATATATTTTTTAAGTTGGAAATTTTATTCACTTTTCGAGAAAGTTGTCGTCTTAGCAATTTTAATTTTTGCTTTCTTTTTGCACTTGTTGCCCGGACAGAGGAGAGTGTATGTAATATTTTTTGTTTCTTTGGCGTCAGCGGTTCTTCATATGGAATATTTAGAGAAGAAGTAGAGGGTACAGGTAATTCGATCTGACTGGTTTGATTTGCTGGTTTAATAAGAATATTTGATAGGATCCTGATTTTTGGAGGAGGAGGTGTAGGTAAGGATGGGTTAGTCTGGAACAAGATTTGGTATGTTATAAAGCCTTAAATATAGATCCATGATACAAAAACTACTAGTTTAAGTTCCAAAACTACTAATTTTTAAATATCATTAACTTCGTAATATGTTTTAAATTATATTTATTGTATTGTGAACAAAGTCGGCAGGTTTTTAAATTAAGGAACATCAATTTAATGTTTGTTCATTTAATATTAATAATAATTGTAATGTGGTACATGAGCGGGCATATTATTTTATATCATGAGGATGAGGAGGTACATAGCAGTGAGTGATAGCCACAAATCTAATTAAATAATAAAAGTACATCACCAGTATTTATTATTATACAGTATATTCATTATCAAAACGGTATAATAATAGGAAATTAGGATCTAAGAAAAACTGCTTTTAAATACTAGTGAAACCAAATTAAGAGGAGTATTACAAAATCACAATAGTGAACTGCCGAAAGAAGATCACCGCAAAACTCGCCCATCATTGAAAACGAAAGATATTCCAGATGGAAAGAAATTTGAAATTCGTGATACCATTTATCGAATGAGGGCAAACAAGGAACATGTAACCTTAAATACAATTCTCTCGGAATTAATAGATAGAAAATTTGACGACATTGGTAGAACAAGTCTATGGCAAGTAATACATAACTTGGTTTTGAAATTTCAAAAGGAGGATAACAGAAAGGCCCTTTGTGAAAGAAGTTCTGTCGTGCACAAGAGAATTAACTTTCTAAGAAAATATTCTAAATTTAAATAATAAGGGGCGAATTTTATACATTTAGACGAAACATGGATATTTTCTAGGGGTGCAACCAAGAGAATATGGCAAGATGATAACGTAAAGTCTATCAAACATACCGATGGAGAAGGGAAGCGACACATAATTTTACATGCAGGAGGGAAATCGGGTTTTATAGGAGGTGCTGATTTAATATTTTCATCTAAATCAAAATCCAGTGACTATCACGATCATATGAACACAGAAATGTTTGTAAAATGGTTGCATGAAACACTTAGACAATGCATCTTACCATTCTGAAGTATTAAACAAAAGTCCAACGAATTCTTGGACTGTTGATAAAATTAAAGAATGGTTGACAAAGGAACATATACCATTTCCTCAATATATATTAAAATCAGAATTATTACGCTTGGCAAATATACACACAAAACCAAAAACCTTGGTTGTTTGTAGATCAGATTATTGAAAGTTACGGTCATCAAGTTTTACGTCCGCCACCGTATCATTGCCAGTTTAATCCCATCGAATATATATGGGGAATAGCATAACAATATTATGACAACCATATTGGGCCTAATGGTTATAGTGACGACGCAGTTCGGGAAACTTGGCGAAAAGCACTTTCAATTGCAACTCCAGAAGTGTGGAGGAACTGTATATCCAAGTGCGAGAAACTAATAGAAGATTGGTGGACTCGTGAAAATAAAATAAACGAAATAAGTCCAATCATAATAACAATTAATGGTGATGACAGTGATGATGATGATGACGATTATAATATTTTGGATGATAATGACTGATTTTCATTTTTGTTGGCAAGTTCAATTTTTTTATTTTTTATTTGAAATTCTCTACATGGAACACATTTTTATGTTAGAAAATATTTTATTTGAGCTAAATAACCCTCTTATTATACATAGACCATATTTTCTGTGTGAAGTGTAATATAAAATTATTATTAGGTTTATAATAGCCACATTAGACTCCATTAATGAAGAAGTTTAATTCTGCTCTCAATTATACAAAAGATTCTCCATTATTATTTAATTAAAAAGTTATACATTATTTTTCATTTCATTTAAACAATTGATATTTCCCCAAAGAACAGGTCAAACTTTCGGGTACTTACCTGGAAATACTCATAAAAATTTTATTTCGAAACCCGCGTAAGTATAGCGAACAGACTGTACTCAATATTTTTGTATATTGCCTCTGTTAATATACCAAAGTTAGTTTTAAAATTTAATTTTTGAATTTTATTCTCTTGAACTATTTAAGTAAGTTATAATTAAAATACATTCGTAACCAAACCTCACGATAAATGTAAATACTCGTAATATAAAAAATGAGAAATATTATGTTATATAATTTAAGTTCTGTAGAATAAAAAATCAACTTTACAAGTTACCTTCGCAAGTTACCTTCATCATTTATTTATTTTAAACTGAGAAGAAGACGTCTAAGAAAATGTCAAAGTACAAAAAATTATACAGTCCACAAATTACCAGATCATCACAGCAGACTGCCAGCAAAATCAAGAGAAATTTATAAAGGATGGCTAAGTATTTTCTACATTATCTTTTTGATATAATATTTTTGTTCAGTAAGAAGTCAGATACAGTTGTTGTAATTCAGTATTTTTTTATACATATATACACTATACCATAATTAAAAAAAAAACGACAATACGCTCTGGGAGTAAATAAATTCTATCAAGGTCATGGCAGTCAACAATTTGAAAAAAGAAATAATTCATCTTGGTCATGCTAACGTACAAAAAAAGTTAATTGCATGTTTCCACTGTTTTGATGATCGTGACCTTTAGAATCTAATAGGTATTCGTAAAATAGGTTTCTATTTATGGTGATTCTACCAGACCATTTAAATTTTAAGTTAAGTTGAAAAAATATTTGACTGATTTTGGTTTTCTGGAAAACCCTAAAAGAACACAGCTTTTTAACCATCACACTAGTAAAAAAATATATATTCTAAATGAAGCAAATTTAGATTTTAAAAATAAATCGATGAAAGTAAGTAAGTAATATTTCCAATAATGTGGGATTAAGAGGAATACATACACTGATCAATATTTAGTCGGCCGTAAGACCTGCAAAGTTTAGAGAGAGATAAACCGATGATATTTAATGAAATAATTTATACTTCACGTCAGTTTTGTACTAAGCTCACGTCGGGATTTCAGATAAGGTATAACAGATTCTAATAAAGTACATTTAAATAGTAATGCAAAATTTTTGAAAGCATCTACTGAGTCTTCAACAATATCCATATGCCACATGACTAAATTGGTGTCATCAGTTGACTAAAAGTAATATTAATAACTAGACCTAGGAATATATGCACCCAAAAAGTAGTTAAATATATGCAGAGCATATGCAATAAGAGTAATTTGTTATTTGATCGAAATAGTTTATTAATATTTATTATTTTTGTTTTATTTTACTAATATAATACTTAATAATTATTTAATTATTAACTAATTTTATTTACAAATCAACATTATTATAAAACGAATGAACAATTAGATGTTTTTCCAAATTATCTGTATTAAATGATTGTCTCCTATCAGTATGTACTTGTACAAAGAAAAACTCCTTTCGACATCTACAGAAGTAATAGGTGCAAACTTAAATTTTCCTGAAGTATCTGGATGAATAGTATTAATATCTTCAAAGTTACCAGAATAAATATTAGCAAGGTTTCTTAAAACAATAAATCCTTCATTTTTTAAAATTACATTTGAAAATTTATGAAAGTCTTTCCAATATCGCCCTGGACATTTTTACACTCTGATTCAAACATCTTAATTAAATTTACGGAAGTCACCAAAGGTAAATTTTTTTGTTCTAAATCTAATATAATTTTGGGTACAAATGCATAATTTCATAAAACATTTTTAAATTTTCTGCGGCTTTTACCATGTACGGAGCAGCATCGGATAACAGCAATAAACATTTTTCTGTTGGAACGGCTTCCGGAAGAAAAAAGGAAGCTGTCTGGATAAAACGAGTTATTGTCAAGTTATTTGTTTTATCTAATTGCTTTGAATCGATTAGATTTGGACCAATTTGCATTTCTTCGCGTAATGAACCTATCATTAAATTTTAATGGGCTATATATAGACCACAAGAGTCTGTTGTTTCATCCACAATAATGTAGAAATGGTTTCCAACGGTAATCTAACGAATTTTTTCACGAGTCTCAATGTACAAACTGTCAACACCACGTTTGCGTAATATACTTTGCTCTGGAATATTAAATTTACAGTATTTTTGAAAAAATCATCGGAGATTTGGATTATTTAATCGTATTAAAGGGATATTCGAAGTCACTAAAGCTTTGCATAAATCTTCATTAAAAATAGCTTGTTCACTTCTAGACGATCCAGATTCTAAATATTGTTTCAAGGGAAGTTGACTTTGTCTGCGAGTGTCTTTAGATTTCTGCTCTGCTATATGTGAGGGTGTTTTTGCGTGTTGGTCGATTTGAAACTTTTTTTTACATGGAATCTAAAACAAATAAATTCCTGTAGATGTTGAAGTTTTAATTAAATTAAATAAATGCGTACGTTGTAAAGTTGCCCTACTTTTTTTTTAACTGTAAGTTGAAATAATATTTTACTGTCGTTTGATTTACCATTGTGAAAGGTCAAAATAAAATATAAAATAAAAAAGTACTTACAATTTTAGAACATGTTTTACAAAACACCTGGTTATCACCTTCTACAACAAAATCTGAATTAGATTTTACCCACGACTCAATTAATTTTGCCATTTTTCCCACTGGTTAACACAACACAACAATAAAGACTGAAATGAAGTTGAAAGTAAATTGAGTCATTTAGAAATTTGAAGATATTAATACAACTACCTGAAAGGATATTTAGCAAAATTTGTTAGTTTAAGGAGGGTGTTTATAATTTAATCCTCTCAAGTACCTACACCATTAACCGTAATTTATTACAGGGAAATGTTAGTCCTTAAAAATTTTAGGAAATCGACCTATAAAGGCATTTCACAAAATATTATTTTGGTCCAAAACTCATAATTTTAATATGTCCAGCCAATTAGTACGTCAGATATATGCCAAAAAATTAACAAAAAGTCAATATATGCATTCAAAATCAAAAATTGTATATATATGCAACATATTCAAAATATGGCGTTTTGCATATATTCCTAACTCTATTAATAACTTTAGTAGTAACCCTAAAACAATGTCACTAGCGTAATTAATATAATTGACGAATATTAATTTGTAATAAGTAAAAAACAAAATATCATTAAATTTCTTGTTCTACCAGGTCATGTAGGATACATGTATTTTTAAGGACTCTGTGTATTCGCGATTCAAGCTAAGTGATACGGCCTCTGGAGGAAATTTATAAAAGGTGTACATTGTTCAGAGTTGCTAGGAGTAGCGGAATTTCGCTATATCGTCGGATTTTTAGCCCTTCAAAAAGTGGAAAGACCTTTTTGTAAGTAGCAAAATTTATGTCTAGCAATATGTATTCGTACTCTACATTTATTTAAAGATTTTTGTAAAACTGATTTATTATATTGTTTTTTTTTTAATTTCAGTTCATTTATCAATTTTATTTTAAAATCAGTTTTATATATATTACATAATTTCTTTGTAGTTCCACATAATTCCTCTGTAATTCCACATAATCTGTATTTCCACATAATTCCTCTGTAGTTCCACATAATTCCTCTGTAGTTCCACATAATTCTTCTGCAGTTCCACATAAGGTTGACGCTATAAAAAAAACGAAGCAGCTGTAATACCAAACCTTAGTTTTAAAGAGAGGAACCAAATTCCACAAATTTGTCTTGATCATTTCAAAGAAAAATTATATCTTGTTAAAACTCTTGTCCCCTTTTCATTATAAGCCCTTTGTAACTGCTATTCAAGCTATTAGATGTTTGGGACAACTTCATTATCTTTTCATTATGCTCCTTTGTTTTTATTGGGTTTATTATTGAAATGCAACAGTTCTATTTTCATAGAAAGCACGCATTAATTTCAATCTGAAACGTAATGCAATGCATACTTTCTACAACGTTCTATGCCTATTATTTGTTTCAGAAAAATAGATAAAATTACACCGCAGGCCAACAGATTGAATCACCGCTCCGGTTCCCGATGGGAACGATTCACTTGGTTAATCATTTTTATTTATATTTGCCATTTGCTAGTGATCTGCAACGGCTTTATGTTTCATTTATCTTGAATTTATTGAAGTGGTTTTTATCGCTAACTTGAGTTTGAATTTCGTTATATTTGAATTGAAATGTAATTGCTTAGTGAATAAATGAAATATATAAAAGAACGTTTTAATATGGGATTCGTTGAAAACGGAAGTTCACTTATTTTTGTTTTAGAACAGCAAAAAGTTTGAGATAGGAAGATATTTTTGAATTTTTTGTCTAGATATTTCAAATAATAAGAAATAGTATATTATACTACTATTAGGGGTAGATTGCGAACAGAACAAAGTGGTCGAGCACATTTTAATTTGTCCTCTAATTCGTTCTACGTCTGCTGTAATGATCTGGTGATTTTTGGACTGTATTTTTGTAGAAAAAGATTTCCTTGGACATTTTATGATCAACAAACACAACTAACATTCAATTTCACATTATTTCTCAATTTTTACAATATTTACATTCAAATGATTATTGCGATGCTTGGATTGTATACTATAGGTAATTTTTAGTTTTAATGACAACTCTTTATCATTGTAACAACTTTTTCTGCATAGCGACTTCACCTCTTTTTCAACACTATGTATTTATAATTTTTTTTGGCATAGGACAAAAAAGTATATTTTCCCAAAGGTCTTATGCGAAACTCTCTTAACATTGATAAACGTCAGAAAGCCAGTTACAAAGCGTGCGTTAGGTGAGTAGTCGGACCGGTTAAAAACGTTTAGCGAAAAAGAAAACCCACCAACATTACCAGTCATGACTAATCAGCTGATCGGTCAGAACTTTCGATAAATTTTGTCTAATTTTAGTAGTCAAAACTGTCTAGGAAATGGCCAATGCTGTAATGTCAGTTGTTCTTGTACTTCAACAAACAAAAAAGAATTTTGCACTATTTAATGTTGAAGTTAGCAGTCTAATTTGTTAGGTAAAATTAGAACTTAGTATATATCAGTTAGGCTCCTTTATATCAGAACCAGGGCCGCCAAAAGCCTCATCTGCTTCAATTGCTTAAAAAAAAAGGTGCTCAAGCAAAAACTTTTCCTCTTCCTCCTCTACTTCAATTAAAGTTTCTAAAAAAAGAAAAACCAGCTCCCCAACCAAAAACTTCCCCCTCTCGTCGAATTTCTCATACAACACAAAAAAAATTCAATTGTCGGGCCCCCTTTATACCGCTGTCGGGCCCCCATTTGAGTCCGGGCCCCGGGAATTAGTCCCGGCTACCCCTCTCTCTAGTCGGCCCTGATCAGAATGGAGAGAGTGAAAGAGAGAAACGAACCATCATTAAGTATTCTATATTCTGAATCGTACAGCCAAGTCGATAGTTAAAAAAGTAAGTCCATATGAGTTATGGATAGGACACAAGCCTAAAATAAAGCATCTAAGGATTATTGGCTCAAGTTGCTACTTTCATGTTCCAAGTCAAAAAAGAAAGAAAAAAGATTCCAAGGGATATCTTCTAGGGTATGATGGAGACGAAAGATATAGAATTTGGGTAAGAGAAACTCAGAAGGTTGTACTGTCTCGAGATGTACAATTTCAAGAGAAACCAGAAGAATGTCCTAGGGTACAATTTGAACAGAAACCAGAAGAAGAAGACGGTGAAGAAGAAAAACTTATAGACTATATAAAATTGTCATTAAAATATTTTCAAAAGGAAAATACCAAGGAAGAAGCGAATCAAGATGACGAAGAAGAAATATCAAGAAAATGAAGAGAATTTAGAAAATAAAGAGAATTTAGGATATGAAGCGGATCTAGAAGAAAGTGTTGACAAAGAATATTACGAGGATATGCCAACATCTTCTAGACATAGTCTAAGAGACAGATCAAAATTAAAAAGACCCGATTTTTTCGGAGAGAGAATATTGATTATAGAGGACCTTGTTAGTGCAATTAAAACGCCTGAAACGTATGAAGAAGCAGTCAACAGTCACCAAAGCTATCAGTGGAAAGAAGCTATTAAGAGTGAGTTGACGTCTTTAAACGAAAACCAAACATGAGAGCTAGCATTCTTACCAAAAGGAGCGAAATATTTACCCTGTAGATGGGTTTTTAAAGTAAAGTATAATCTAGATGGTAGCGTAGATAAGTTTAAGGCTAGATTAGTTATTAAAGGTTTTAATCAGAGACAAGGTAATGACTATAACCAAACATTTATTCCGGTAGCAAAACTGGGCACAATTAGATCCATTTACCTCAATGAATCCATTTTAAGTATTGCAGCTACCGAAAGGATGCATTTAGCTCAGTTTCATGTATCTACTGCATTTTTATATGGAGAACTTGAGGAAACAATTTACATGAATCAGCCAAGTGGTTATACTGATAGTACAAATAGAGTTTGTAAACTTAAAAGAAGCCTTTACGGACTAAAACAAGCTCCAAGATGCTGGAAAGGCGGTTTGGAGGTTTTCTAAAAAAGCCGGGCTTTATAGTAAGTGAAGCTGACCCTTGTCTTTATCTTAGAGAAAAAGATGGTAGAAAACTTATATTAGCATTGTACGCGGATGACGCTTTAACTGCGGAAACTGATTTATGTGACTGATTTCCTGATTGAGCTCCAAACAAAATCTGCTACTTTTTAGGAATAGAAATTAAGCGAAGCTCCGATGGTTTTATTAAAATTAGTCAAAATGCACATGCTAGAAGAATTTTAGAACGTTTTAACTTTTTAGATTGTAAATCAATTTCAACTCCTATTCAAAAAGTTTCAGAAACTCCAAAATCAGGGAAAGAGTCTGAGAAAAAAACATAACTATCCATACAGGCAGGCAGTAGGAGCATCAATGTATTAAATGCTGGGTACCAGACCCGATATAGCATATGATGTAGGCTTTTTATCGAGAAATTTTGAAAATCCAACCTCTGAAGACGTAGTAAGAGCCAAGAGAGTATTTCGGTACTTAGCAGGTACTCTTGAGCATGGTATACTATACTCTTCAGATGTAAATAAAAGAATTTCAGAATGCTATAGTGATGCAGATTTTGGAGGATGTACAAAAACAGGTAGATCAACTACTGGAGTGGTTGTAACCTATGCAGGTGGAGGAGCTATTTCATGGCTTAGTCAGAGGCAGGCAATGATAGCTACATCCACCACAGAAACTGAGATTGTTGCAGCTAGTGAAGCGACGAAGAAGGTGATTTGGTTAAGCACATTATTTGGACAAATTGTAAAACTTAACCACAATCCTATCGTTCGAGTTGATAACTCTGCAGCAGTGAAACTAGGTCAAAATCCTGAGTTTCATTGACGAACGAAACATATAGCTACGAAACATTTCTTTGTTCGAGAAAAAGTCAATGAAGGCATTTTAGGGATTGAGCAAATTTCGACAGAATTGCAAGTGGCTGATATATTGACTAAGGCTCTTCAAAGGCAACGACTACAGATTTTACAGATTTTGTTTACAAAAATGGGTTTAACTTTAATTAACAAGGGAAAGTGTTGAAGTTAGCAGTCTAATTTGTTAAGTAACGTTAGCACTTAGTATATATCTATTAGGCTCTTTTATATCAAGTTGTATGTTATATGGTAGTCAATTTTGATAGGTACATTTTTATTGTTCTTCATGTTTAATAAATCTTTTGAACGCACATACTGACTAGCCTTATTTCCACTGGAGATATCTACTCCAACATTTAATATCAGTGAGTGTGTTTTAAGACTTAACATAACGTCAATTTTTTAATCAAAAATATGGATGGTTGCTGGTCTTGTACTTCCTTAGTGTGCTGATCATGAATTTGAAAAATTAGAACTAGACAGTTTCGACTAAATTAGGCATTCCACACTGAATGGCTACCAGTGGGTTTTGACAGATTATGATATGGCAAAATTATGGCAACCCTGTAGGCCTGGTGATTTGACAAGGTCAATGAAATAGATAGTTACATAGATTGATCATCCATATTTTTCAAAATAAACATAAGCTTATGCCTTGATATAAAAATGTCAGCAGTTATTATTTTTTAAATATCTAAAGGCTGACAATTGGTTTTAAAACACATTTTTGCTAAACCGATTCAAATTAATAAATATTTGTCAGGCAATATGGCCGCTCGCAAACGACCAGCTTTGAGCAATCTATATAACTATATATGTATCATTGACCCTATTAATGTCAACATGACAACAGGGTTGCCATATCTAAACTGTCATTACCCACTGGTAGCCATTTGGACAGGTCGTTGGAATGCCTAATTAGGCATTCGTTGGAATTTCATAAAACTACTTTGCATATTTTACTAAATTTATGTTCTATACAAGAGACATTTGATGAATTAAAAAGTAAAATTTGGAAAGCAATTTGAAAATTGAAAATGAAAAATTAATAATCTGCAAAGTTAACGATATTATTTAATGAATAACAAGTATTTTGTTCTCGTAAATTTGTAAAGTGCAAAGTGAAAAGTAGCAAAGTAGTTTTATGAAATAGGCTCCTGGTCTCACCTTAACAGCCTCCATTGATATTTTCTCAATGAGATGGTGCTGATGTAGCATTTAGGTAAAACTATTCCGTTGATCGTTTTAGATATATCCTTATACCATCCAAGAGGATCTGCGAGAAGTGGAGGCCGACACACCAAACAATAACAATGTTTTGTAAAAGTACTCGAACACTATCCATTCCACAATAAATAACGCCTATAAGAAGTCCTGCCCTCACAGGCTGGTCCAATACGATCAGAAGACGACCGCATGGATGTGTCACGAATTGGGACACCTCAGGAAAAAAGCTAGGAAATCCTTTGATAAGATAAGAATCATAAAACTTAAAGAGGCTGAGACACTTCAATTATCACCTCAGAAAATACAAAAAATTATTAAACAAAAACAGAGGTGCATGGAGAGTCTACTGCGAACAAATTGAAGATTTCCCGCGGGCAGCAAGACTTCTCCCAATTTAAATTTCAGTACCTAATGGTATTTATCCGCCGGCGAAAGCCCAAGAAGGTGGCGACTCGCCGGAGATTGTCACCGGAATGTCATTTCACGCAAGTTTTTATTTTCTTTTATAGGGATTATCACCTGTATCTCTCGCTTTTTATTCATGATTCATTTCTTAAAACTCAAAAAATAATGAACGAATATCAAATTTTTCCCTATAAAAGAATATGAAAACTTGCGTGAAATGACATTCCGATGACAATTTCCGGCGAGTCGCCAGCTTTTTGGGCTTTCGCCAGCGAATCCTGGCGATACGCCGAAATGAATCTCTGGCGAGTCGCTGGCGATCGACTATGCATACGGCTGTTAGTCTCACTCCTCTTGATATTTACATCAAGGTAAATTGCTTTGATGATAACATGACTTCGCGTGGTTGGAATAGAATCTGATGTAGCATCTGCTGAGGCAAGACGTCACTTTTGGCGGAAGGTGCTTCAAGCGAACATGGATACCATGTCTACGAGATATATTAATATATTTAATAAGCCATATAAAGTTATAACGGAACAAATAAAAGAACCGAAAATGACAGGTACGATGTCTACATCGACGGTTCTAAAACAGAGAAAAGCTCAGGATGTGGAATATACTTACTCTAAAATCCTTAAACCGAAATATAAAATGGACTGTCAGTAATAGTGTCAGTGTAGTTCAAACCTAGCTCACGGGGATTCTCATAGCAGCAAATTTCCAGAAATAATATTACTGGAAAGACCATAGTCATCTATACAGTTATCAGAAAAGCTTTATTTACCCTGAACAGACCATTAATTAATTTGAATGTCACGAAGCTTTGGCTGAAGTACCTATCAACAATGTTAAAGCCGGGATCCAAGGCGAGTAGAGTGGCACTTTTCGCGCCAAACTTGCCAGTTCACGTGCCGCCGGATAGGGCGCGGTGAGTCCCGTCGTCTGTCGGTAAATCAACACGGTTCAAAGGAGCGATCTTCATGCGCCGTGGGAACGGACCGACCATTGCGCTAACCTTGACATTTAACCACTCAGGATTGCCACTCCACGCGCCGTTGGATCCCGGCTTAAAATATGGATCAAAGATCCACGCTACATCGAAAGGTACGCGTCTTGTTGATTCACTAGCCAAGAAGGCAGCCAACAAAATACTGTTTGGACCTGGTCTTTCCATTGGACTGATAACATCAGTAGTAACAATGCTACGTGATAGTTAACTTGAGTGCCAAATCTGTTACATGACAATTATGTAACACGTTGGGTGTTAGAAATGTTACACAAATTACCCTCGGCCTAGCTCAGCAGAGTTGGTGAAATTCAGCTTAGAATTTGACTAACAAATTAATGGCACTATCTTTATTTAAACAGGCAAGAAAATGTTATATTCATGGTTAAGGACGCCATGTATTTAGATGATTAATAAATACAAATTATGCCATTAATTTGCTAGCTAAAAGGTAGAAATTAAAAGAATTAAATTAAAATATAGTGATTTTAATTTACAGAACGGATTCTACTTGCTTTTTTTTAATTTTAACAGTTTGAAAGGTTTTTACAACAAAATCAATTTATGTAGATTGAATTGAACAGACTACAAAGTGACTTTGTGACATTAAATGATAAAAAAAAAACGAGACTCAATAGATATATACATATTAATTGATAAAGAGATATTACAGATGTCTGGTTGTTCTAATGGTGGTGTTCTACAGCTCCGCAGCTATTCTACTGCTTGGACACCTTCACCATTATATCCTCGTTGTAACCGATTTACCTCTTTCTTGGCCTCTTCATTTTGAGGTATCTATCCTCTTTGATACGGCTTTAGCTCGGCACCTCTTTGTTGTAACCGCTTCAGCTCGGTACCTCTTTGTTGTAGGCGCTTTACCTATTTGATTCCTCGTGGTATTATCTTTTTTTCCTCTTGATTTCCTCTTTGCTAAAGAAAAAAAAACGGTGTCAGTCACTTATATCAAAACATTTTTCTATCTCTTAACATGTGTTACACAAAAAGAAAGTACCAAAATAAGTACATTTAATATAAATCAATTATTAACATTACAGCTATTGATTAGATTCGCAACATTATTTAATTACCTTGTTAAAAGATGAAAAAAAAACGAATATCTAGATATAAAAACTAAATATGGCAGCCCCTCAGGGCGAACTAGCTATATAAAAACGAAAGAGCATTTTAATGTTAATAAACCTAAAAACAATTCGTGGAACTCACGTAACTCACAAAACGAATCAATATCAGCTGGTGGTTGGATGAGAAAACAGCGAAAGGATACTTAACGGCTTCCTTCTATCGTCCGACCGCGCAAGACCCAAATTATTGATCCATACAAGTGGCCTTGAGAACACAATAAGGAAATATTCGTACCAGTGGCATGTCTGAATGTTTTCCCAGGAGGGTATAATTATTGAATGTTGTTAATATTCCAGAAATAAAATTGAAACGTTATTTATAACGTTACAACAAATCTAATTAAAGAAAATTTTCTCTTGTAAAATTTAAGAAGAGATGGACAGTTACCAGCAGTGTTGCCAGTCTAGTACAATTGTACTAGATCTAGGACATTTATTAGGAATCTGGTACACTCGAAGCAAAATCTAGTACCTTTTTATTTTTCAGCGTGTTACCATTTGACGCGTATAAAATATATTGTTGGGATCTTGCTCCTTGTTTTGTTATTGTTCGCTAAAAACAATTTTTGTTCCTTAATGAACCAAACCACATCACAATTCATTCGAAAATCTGGTACATTTTACAGAATCTAGTACATTTTTATGTAATCTTGTACATTTTTTAGATACATCTGGTACATAACAAAAATATATTCTGGCAACACTGGTTACCAGGGAGCTTTCAAGTTATCCTGACAAAACCACAACAAACAAATACTTGACTATAACTAAACAGAATCTGCGCCTCATCACAGGTATTCTGGCTGGTCATTGATAAGGATGGAAGCATCTCCATAGCATGGGGCAGTCATAATCCACACTCTGCAGGTGGTGCGAACAAGAAGTTAAGACCATATCCTCTACGTTGTCCGACGCTCTCATTTAATAGAATATTTGTGTTCGGCGAGTATTCGTTAAAATCGGCGGATATAAGAGAAGCACCTGTCGCTAACGTTGTCAACTACATCAGATTTTCAGGCTGGTTAACGAGCTAAGTAGCCCTATCAATTTAGGATGCCCAATGGGCTTAGTGAGACCTAAGTGCCTTGGGGACAACCCATTCTCCACACGTTACATATACCATCCATAAGAGACCCCATCTATAATCAAATCATCAATATTCTTATTATTACTCAATTCGTTGCTAAAAATATTAATACCACCACAAATTCGTCTGTTTTAATACCAATGTTTTGTTTGTTATCCCTTTTTACTTTCCTATCTGTATACAGATATAAGGAAAGTATAGGAATCATGATTTTTTTCGACCTCGAGTTTTCGACGGATTTTTACGTTTTGAGGTCCCCTGAATCCGTTTTGACTATTTTCGCGATGATGTCTGTGTGTGTGTGTGTGTGTGTGTGTGTGTCTGTGTGTGTGTGTGTGTGTGTGTGTGTGTGTGTGTGTGTGTGTCTGTATAACGCATAACTCATGAACCGATACACAGAAAAACACCAAATTTTAAACTTAAGCTTTGTTTCAGCGTCCAATGAGCTGATTAGATTTTGGGCAGAGTCGGAACATCTGGGGGGGTACTTTATAGGTGGTCATTTTTATATTTTATGGAATATATCTGTTATTTACGTTTCGAGAAGAAAATTCTTCAAATAAAAGTTACTTCTAATATAATTATCTAAAATTTTTGTTCTATGCAAAATTTTCCTAAAATGGTCCGTATTCGAGAAATTTGACAAAATGTAAAAAAAATAATTTTTTATAAAAATTGTTCAAATAAAAGTTGTTTGTAATATAATTTTCTATAATTTTTGTCCTATACATAATTTCTCTAAAATGGACCGTATTCGAGATATTTGAGAAAATGTGTAAATTTCGAAATTTGAAGAAAACTCTAAAACGGATAAAGGAAAAAACATTAAATTTTAAACTTAAGGTTTATTTCGGCCTGACCTGAAATGATTAGATTTTGGACAAAGTCGGAACATCTGGGGGGGTACTTTATGGGAGGCCGTTTTTATATTTTATGGAATATATCTGTTATTTATGTTTGGAGAAGAAAATTGTTCAAATAAAAGTTACTTCTAATATTTTTGTTCTATGTCAAAATTTACTGAAATGGTCCGTATTCGAGAAATTTGACAAAATGTGCAAAATTCTGATTTTTATGAAAATTGTTGAACTAAAAGTTGTTTGCGATATCGATTTCTATAATTTTTGTTTATATATGATTTTTCTAAAATGGACCGTAATGGAAAAGTGCTAAATTTAAATTTTTCTGTATTTTCGTTTTCAATGAATATCTATAGAAAAATGTTTCGAGGTAGATGTATGTGGAAAATGTATATATTTAGTTTATCCTCTAAACATTTATAGAGATGCTGCAATAGGTTGTACAAAATAACCGGAAAATGCCTATAATAACTAGATAGGAAAGTCATGTGTTGGACACATCAGATTTTTTACTTAATTGACTAGATACAACACTGACATTTGTTGTTCTAATTATAGTAAACAGTTTACCCAGTTGTAGATTTATTTAGTTTTACTGTTTTAAAATGTTCAACTATAAAGATAGTGTGGAAATACAACTGTTAACACATGTAATTCCAACAAGATAAGATTATGAGGTAACGACATACACAAGATGCAGGCAATACCACGACCAATTGTTAAGTTCATGTTTTTTTATTCCCGTTGATAGACGGCATCCGGTCTCGGTGAGCTGATAAAATCGTTAGCTGTTGCATGCGGGTTGAACGAGATGACATTTTCATATACAGAGTGGCCAATCGAAAATATTAATAACTTCTAGAAATGCTAGAAACGCTGAAACAGGACAATTTTTATTCCTGAGGAAACTTTAGAAACATTGATTTTATACTCAACCCTTAAAATTTATATAAAGAATATCATAGAAAAGGTAATTTTATAGGGAATACCTACTTACTTATACAGGTACAAAATGTTCAACAGTACGTTTACCTTAAAATGAGTTGAACAGAATTTAATAAGAACATTCACATAACAAAGAGATCAGCGTGAGCGAGCATCGATGTAACTTAGACTCTTGCTCGCCCTACTACATGTATCAGACAGATTTGTTGTCGAGTGACAGCCGTCTCTGTCTGAAATGTGCATGTTCCTATTGTACTTTGTTCAACTCATTACAAGGTATACGTTCCATGTTAAAAATTCCGTACCACAAATATACCACAGAATAGAAAACAATACGTATACGTTAGTTTAGTGATGAGGTAATTATGATTCCACTGACAATTAAAGTGACAGTAAATTTTTTGAGTGCGTTTTGTTCGTTTTGTTTACCTAAATTATATCGTTTTTTCACTTTTATAAATATATTAGCTGTTGCCCGTGGCTTTACTCGCGTTTAGTCGTGTTATTAATTTAAAAAAATACATGACTTCCTTTTTTATTAGTTTTATTCATTTTTATTCATTTGTATTCATTCATTTTTATTCGTTTTTATTCATTTTTATTTATTTTTATTCATTTTTATTCATTTTTATTAAATGTTAATAATTTTTAATAATTTTTAATAATTTTTAATAATTTTTATTAATTTTTAATAATTTTTTTTAATTTTAGTTAATTTTTGTGATACTACCATACAAAAATCTAAAAACCATAGAGCACGTCTTTATTTATACTAAAATTAAAATTTTCAAGTTCCAACATTCAAAAAATGTATACTTCTATACCAATTTTCACCCCCGTTTCCCCCCCTTAAAATGTTGAAATGCAAAAGTCCTGGAACACTTAATTATTTATTTATGACGAGAACCTACAATTCCAATTTTTAAGTTCCTACCTTTAAAAAAATCGTTATTTCCAAATAAACTTTCACCCCCCCCCCCGTTTCCCGCCCTTAAAATGTCAAAATCCAAAAACCCTAAAACACGTCATTAATAATTTGTACTCATTAGCTGCAATTCCAATTTTCATGTTTCTAACTTTAAAGAGAATAAAAAAATATATACTCCCATACAAACTTTCACCCCCCGTTTGCCCCCCTCAAGATGTAAAAATATAAAAACCCTAAAACACATTCTTATTAATTTATACTCAGTAGCTGCAATTCCAATTTTTATGTTTTTAACTTGAAAGAGAACCAAAAACATGGATACTCCCAAATAAATTTTCACCCCCCATTTCCCCCCTTAAAATGTGAAAATCCAAAAACCCTGAAACATGTCATTAATAATTTGTAGTCAGTAGCTGCAATTCCAATTTTCATGTTTCTAATTTCATAGAGAACAAAAAAAATCGATAGTCCCATACAAACTTTTACCCCCCCCGTTTTCCCCCCCCCTCCCCCATAAAATGTGAGCATCTAAAAACCCTTTAACACGTCATTATTTATTTATTCTTAGTAGCTGTAATTTAAATTAGTTTCGTTAAAAGCTCCCTCCCCCCATTTCCTCCCTTTAAAGTTAAAATTTTTAAAAATCCTTTCTTAGCGATGCTTACGTTATAAAATAAAATTATGTTCCAAATTTCAGCTTTCTAGGCTCAGTAGTTTTGGCTGTACGCTGATAGGTCAGTCGAGTCATTTTATATATACAGTGCTTCTCAAAAGTCCCTTCGCCCCCTCTTTTCTTTTGAACGGTGGTACTTAGACTGATGAAATTTGGAGGGTAAAAATTAACTATTGTAAGCTTGTCTACTAGTGGTAATAGGTGACGTAATAGGCATCGGTGACGTCACCAGGCAACTGAAACCAATAATATTAAATGGGACCTTATGGCAAGTGACATCTCGTTTGAAAGGTATTTAGAATACCTATTCAGTCATACTATTTTTTTTTGGATTTACGATGTTTTTTTTAATATTATTGGTTTCAGTTGCCTGGTGACGTCACCGATAGTCACGTCACATATTACGTCACCTGTTACCACTAGTAGAGAAGCTTACAATAGTTCATTTCCACCCTCCAAATTTCATCAGTCTAGCTATCACCGTTCAAAAGAAAAGAGGGGGGAGGGGACTTTTGAGAAGCACTGTATAGATTCCTAAAGTAGATAACATGCATCAAATATAAAATCGTTTAGTTACCAATTATATACCTTTAAACTTTTTTTTATGCCCTGTAAACAATATTTAGAAATAAACTAAAAACAGTAAAAACGTATATGTCAAATTTATTGATGTTTTTGTTAAAAGTTTGGTTAGAATTAAATGTCAGTGGAACCAAAATGACATCACAACACCACACTCAACTAGTGTATTGCGACTCTCAAGTCAAACTACGCCATTTTGTTAGGATCAATTCCAGATCCGACTTCGAATTTTTAAAGTTCTCACAGATCCTGATTTAGATACATTTTTAAATAATATCTGTAGAAAAAAAATCAATTACAATTTAGAGAGAGGGGGAGGGGGGTGGGTTGGCTCAGTGGTTAGAGTCATGACTTTGAGATCGGAAGGTCTCAGGATTGAATCCCACCGGTGTCAGGGATTTTTATTTAATTAAAAAAAAAATTAAATATTAATTCTAATGCATAGGTAGGATTGCCCACTCGACCATTCACTGTTGGGTTCTAATTAACAGTGCTGTTCCTAAAGTGGCGCTGGGAAACAGTAACAAAGCCTACACAGAACACGAGGCTAATGGCCGTAGTAGTCGACGCCGATGACACCAAATTAAAAAAAAAAATACAATTTAGAATCTTCTATGCCTTTGATTTTCTATGTATTTCGTCTTACACATGAAATTGAGAGCGCCTTAAAGTACATATTCCATGGACTTATAAACTACTCAATAAAGCGGCATATTTTGTATTAAAATTCAATAAAACGGTAAAAAACGAGGAAACCAAAATCACTTACCAGCTCAAGGCTGGTCGCATACAATGCTAGGCTAAAGGCTAGAGCCATAAAGCATTGGCAGCTCGTAAATTGATCCTAAGAAAATGGCGGAACGCAGTTTTTATGCGCCGGCCTTACGAAATACGCATTACTGATTGTTTCCTATGCTGCGGATGTACAAAGGTCCTACTGTGCTTGGAATACTGTGCTTGGAATAAAAAAAGGTATGGGAGAATCGAGTTCATTTGTACCACTTCACTTGAAGATTTGTTGTGTGTTGTGTAATATTAAAATGACTTGTATAACTTGTTTTTGTTACAAGTGTAATATGGATTTGTAGTTAGGTAAATGTTATAGGGTGCATTGAAATAGTACTAATAAAATTAGCTCTCACATGAGGTGTCACATTTTATGTTCATATAAAATTTCTCTTTATGAAGTCTCTCAATTACATTTTATCAATTAGAGGGGGAGTGGAGATGGATCTGATCTGTGACGGTTGTGTATGGGATAAGAAGATATTGTCCTGGAATAAAAATTGTGTTACCGTAACAACCATTTTCTTGGAAGTTATTGAATCTGCAATATTTTCGATGTACCACTATGTACATACGAATACAGTAACCAGCATGTTGATTATCTTACAATAATTGTACTATCACTAACTTCTTCTAATTAGTGTATTGTAATTAAACCTATTAAACAATGACTTTATCTGAAGGCCATTTGGAAATTGAAGTCATGGCATTGAATCAGCGGTGACAGCCAACGTATAGTACTCGCCAGTGAAGCATCGTATTTTCTCAGATGGAACAAAACTCTAATCTACTAAATACTAATAAATATTTGAAGAGCATCTCTCACCTACTTTTTTGTTGGCTTAATTTCAAATCGCAATAATTACACATATTAAACTGCTAAAATATATTTTTGGATGATGTAGTCCGTAAAGCTATGGATAGTTTTTTTTTCTTTTATGGCCGTTGGATATGTTTTCCATTTAGCCAGAATCAATAATATTTAATTTTATCGTACCTGTCTATTAACCCTATCTATTCCAGAAAAAGAAAGCCCCCCAAAACAAGGAGTATGGAATTGGGTAAACACGTTTCACACCCAAGGGTCAATCATGGTGACTGACACAGATTGAGAGGACCTCGGTTAAGAAAGGTTGTAAAATATTTAGATTGACAAAAACAAACGGTACAAAACTAACCTATACTATAATTTTAAGCCGGAAGCTTTGATAAAACCCAATAGGGCTTCATATACTGCTAAATCGTTCAGCGACAAGAGGAACATTAAGTTAAATGGGGCTAAAATGCCATTTGCTAGTAGCTGGTTAAAAAGTTGCTGTGTTTGAATGTTATACTTTTTGCAACTGAAAAAATCCTTCCTCTATGCTGAAAAATATACAGGGTGTCCCAGCTAAAACTTGTCACCCCCCTAATCTCCGAACTCGTGAAAAAAAATTGAAAATCGCTCAGACTCGTCGATTTTTATTTCACCAAATACATCATCATTGTGTTGTCAACCCCCTAAACTCCAGCACCCCCTACTTGAAAATTTTCAATGGGACTACTTACTTGTGATACATCATTTTAAAGGGAATTTATTTCCAAATACATCGGTGTACTAAAATTGAGGATCGATCAAGTTTTGTTGAAGTTTTAATGAAAACTAAGTTTTATCAAGATATTTTTATTTTTCATCACCTAAAATGTTATCATCATATGAAAGGTTCAAACTGTGAACCATTCAGTTCTATACAGAAGTATAAGCGATTTTCGAAATGTCTTCGCACATTTCTCAACATTTCTGGAGTCACTGCACGACACTCTACAACAATTCTCCTGTGTAGATCATCAAGAGAATTTGGCTGTGTAATATAAACTTTGGATTTCAAATTACCCCATAAAAAAAGTCTAATGGTGATAAATCAGGAGATCTAGCCGGCTATTCTATTGGTCCTCGCCTTCCAATCCATCTCCCTGTGAAATTGTCATCTAAAAATTGACGTACAGGTGCAACAAAATGTGGAGGAGCTTCATCTTGTTGAAAGGTGAGCTGACCTTCAAGTAGACCATCATCGTTTTCAAATAATTCAGTGATTCTAGGGTTCACAGTTGTATCAAGAAGATCAAGATACTTTTGTCCGTTGAGGTTACCATCAATAAAATATGGACCTACAATATGATCTCCCAGAATACCAACCCAAACATTCAATTTCTGGGGAATTTGTGAATGAGTTTCCCTGTACCAATGGGGATTTACGTCACTCCAGTATCTGCAGTTGTGCCTGTTCACATGTCCATTTAAATAAAAAGAAGATTCGTCAGAAAAGCACACATTGTAGAGGTAATTATTATCACCAATCAATAATTGACTCATGATTTCTCAAAACTCTGTACGTCTGTCAGGATCATCTTCATTTAATTCTTGTACATTCTGCATTTTATAAGGATGGAATTTTGCTTCTTTTAGAATTCGATGTACGCTGCTTTTAGAAACTCCAGAAATAGTCTCAAGTTGTCTTAAAGATTGAATGTTGTCCATCACTGCATGTCCTACAACTGCAACAGCGACTCCTTCATTTCTCATAGGCTTCTCTCGTTCATGTTTTTTATTCAGCACTGATCCCGACTCCAGGAACTTATTCATCAATTGAATCACGTACTGATATGATGTGGTTTTTTCTGGATGAATTTCATTGAAACTTCGAGCCGTAGCTCTAGCACATCGTCCATTTTCAAAATACGCAGCTACAATGGATATCCTCTCTTGTATAGTATAAACCTTTTTCGACAGTTTTCAAATTGTTGAATGAAGTGAATCAAATACATCAATATACCAAGGCTTCAACAAAGATATGCGTATACAAAAACACATGGCGATAATTTTTTTTTTTTTATAAAAACGTCTGTCTTATCTTTTAATCTATTATTTCTGAAAGCATATTAATTTTCAATACAGTGGCGTTCTCACAGTGAATCTACTTACGATGATAACATTTTAGGTGATGAAAAATAAAAATATCTTGATAAAACTTAGTTTTCATTAAAACTTCAACAACACTTGATCGATCCTCAATTTCAGTACACCGATGTATTTGGGATTAAATTCCCTTTAAAATGATGTATCACAAGTAAGTAGTCCCATTGAAAATTTTGAATTAGGGGGTGCTGGGGATGAGGGGGTTGACAACACAATGATGATGTATTTGGTGAAAGTGTTCCCCCTTGAAATAAAAATCGACGGGTCTGAGCGATTTTCAATTTTTTTCACGAGTTCGGAGATTAGGGGGGTGACAAGTTTTAGCTGGGACACCCTGTATGATCCAAATCACTAATCACACTACAACTGTCGCAAAGGTTGGAGTCTATAACTTTAATTTTGTGTAAATGATAAGGGTAACAAGCATGTCCAAATTTGATTCTACTGATCGTTACAATACTATTTCGTGGGTACTTTAAATTCTTATGTGGTATGGATGGAGTTAAAAGTGGCTGAATCTAGACCTTGAGGTCCTCCAGAATTACTTTTTAAGAATGTAGAATAGTATCTATCCACAGATATTGAACTACCTGATAGGAAGATATTTAAGAAACTATTATTGATTTTTTTTGTGGTGATCTCTACAAAGTCATCTTATTTAACAGAGCAGCTAGATCTGGTTAAAAGATTTGCTAATATCAAGCGCCAAAATATAAGTTTCGCCTGGAACTACACGGAGTTGTTCCAAATATGGATGATAAAAACTAGCAGGTTACTTGTTGATCTTATCTAAAATGGACACTTGTTCGTAGAGTCTGATTACAATAAGAAGGACATCGCTACGTCTTTTCAAACTTAACATATGCAGTAGGCTGATTCAAAAAAAATAATTAATTTTTTTTTTAAATCCTCATGTAAAAACTTTCGAGAAGGTGTTAAAAGATACCTGTGAAAACGAGAGCCCTTAATATTAATATTAAGAGGTCGCGAATCGCAGATTTCTATTTCCTATTTAAATAACACGGAATTTTTTTTTTTTAATTTTGAAATTTTGTAACTCTGAAGCGGTTGAATGGATTGTCAAACCAAAAATTATTCTTATAGCAAATTTGACGCTCTACAAAAAAGTCTTTGGAAAATGTTTGATTATTTTAACCATGTAGAAGTTATTCGAGGTCAAAATTAAAGTTACAAAAAAATTCTATCTTTTTTTTTTCAGATTTCGATGAAATTATCAATTTTTTTAAAATATTTTGTTCTGAATCACATTTTATGATGTGTTTCGATCATTTGGTGAGTATTTTAAGTCTTTTATATAAATTGTTTTGTCATAAAAAATTTTACTTAGACACTTTTTATTTCACGAATCAACTGAAGTTACTTAATTCATAAAAAAATTTCCAACAGTAATTTATTGTAAAATAAAGTGCACTTTTTTACCGACATAATCAAATAGACAAAAGTTATGATTTTGCTTTACACTGTGTCACATTGTTTTGACATTCTCTTTTGAATTTTTCCTTGGATAGTGCTATTTATAGTTTTGCTCTGTAACTTTATAGTTATTTTGTTAATTATTCCATCGAATATAATGGATTTAAAAAAATACTTAATCGGTGAGATTTAGGAAAATTTTGTTGGTCGAAAATTACCAACAAATAAAGAGGTTCTCTCAGTATTTTTATGTGAGCATTTTATACATAAGCTAACATTAAAACAAAGTGCTTCGGTTACAATAAAAAAAGTTGAAAAGAAATGGTTGCAAGCTGAACTTCCAACTTGTAAAAATTTTCATGCTGTGCAAAAAGTTTTAAAGTTATTTAATTAAGTTAAAACTCAAAAAAAGTCAATACAGAAAAAAGTCTCCAACGCAGAAAAAAACGAGGCAATGTTTAAAGAAAAATTTGGTAAATTATTCGATATTGCTCGTTTAGATCCAAAGCAGAAACTTGACGATACAAAGCAACTATTTTTAGAAGCTCAAAGATCTACCAAGCGTTATGGATTTATTGACCCAAGTGTTTCAAACGAAAAAACTGATCAAGATACTATGGATGTTAATGGTTATTAATCATTTTATTTCCTAGAAAAAAATTATTTATTGCATTTAGTATTTCAAATAGAATTCTGCTTAATCCAATGTCTATTTATTTACCAAAAATATTTGTTAATACATATTATTTCCACAGATATTGATCAGCCTACATTTGATAATCAAGTTCAGGATAGTGGTGCTCTGGTACGTTTCCAATCGTCAACTGATACAGAAACAACATTTGGTAGTCAGAAATCAGCAATCGTTTCTGACTATGAACCTTCTTTCAGTCAGCTCAATCCGCCTTTCAAAATTGATGTTATGACTCCTGAACTTGCATTTGCCCTTGATAGAGCAAACGTTAGTAACCGAAATGCTACTTTTGTTTTAGCTGCTGCTTACCAAAGCATTGGAATAAATATAGAAACATTAAACTTAAGCTATAGTACTATTCGACGAGATCGTATAGAGTTTAGAAAAACTATCGCTGAACACTTGAAAAATAAGTTCAAAGCTGAAGATCGTTACACTGTTCATTGGGATGTCAAGCTTCTAGCTGATTTGGCCGGTTCTGAAACTGTAGATAGAATTGCAATCATATTATCTACTCCGAATGTTAATCAACTCCTCGGTGTACCAAAAATATCTGATGGAACTGCAGAAAATCATTCTATAGCAATATTAAATACATTGGAAGAGTGGAAAGTTACTTCTAACATCAAGGCAATGTGCTTTGACACTCCAGCAGTTAATGGTATGGTTTGTTTTGTTATCTTATTCAAATGATTGAAAATTAATTAATATTTGACATTATTTTTTGCTCTAATTTATTGGACTTATCTATAATCCAGACATTTACACTTAATTTATAGGAATACTAAATGGACAGCTGCGTTGATTGAAAAAAAATTGAACCGGAAACTAATTTGGTTACCTTGTCGCCACCATATTTTTGAAATTATTTTGAAAGGAGTTTTTGAAGTTTTCTGGCCGACAACTTCTGGTCCTAACGTTCCAATTTTTGGACGTTTCAAAAATTTTTGGAGCGAAATCGATCAATCGAAGTACCAAAGTGATATGCAAGATGAATTAATTGCAAATACATTTTTAACGAACAGACTTGAATTGATTAACCTAATTAATAATTTATTAAAGGTTTATTATTATTTTGTGCTCGAAACAGTTGAAAATTTGCGTTTGATGATTTCAATTAACGAATTTTTTATTAAACAGGTTGCTCAGCCAAGAAATGATTACAAGGAACTTCTCGACTTATTATTGATTTTTCTTGATGGTCTCCCAGAAGGTACAGCAAGTTTTAAATGTCCAGGAGCAATGCATCATGCACGATGGATGGTTAAAGCGATTTACAGCTTAAAAATCTTCATGTTCAGAGGTCAATTTTCACTTTCTAAACGAGAAATTGATAGCTTGCGTCAAATATGTACTTTTATTATTTTAATTTACGTCAAAGTATGGTTTACTTGTTCTGTGGCAATCCAAGCGCCGAATAATGATCTGCAACTGTTGAAGAAGTTACTTTCTTGTCCAGAAATTCAATTGCCAGTGCTACAAAAAGCTTTAAAAAAATTAAGTGCTCATCTATGGTACTTGGATGAAGAACTAGCAGCACTCGCATTATTTGATAACAATGTCTCAGATGAAATGAAAGAAAAATGTGTAGAGCGATCAGTCAAAATGAGCAGAGTAACATTATCAGAGAGAAACGATACGTCGCTAGAGAACTTGATTTAATGTCATTTTCAAACAAAGATTTGAGTGAATTTGTTTCGAAAAATTCACTCAAACTTTTCGAAACGTTTGATTTACCATGTGATTTTCTAGAAGTAGATGTATCGCTGTGGCCTAACAATGAAAGTTATAAAGAGAATTTAGATTTTTTTAAACAACTTTCTGTGGTTAATGATGTAGCAAAACGTGGTATCGCTTTGATTGAAGATTACAACAACTGTTTAACCAAGAACGAAGAACAATTACAGTATCTTTTGTAAGTGGTTAAAGAACATCGTCGTCGTTTACCGGACTGTAATAAAAAAAAAACCTTAACATAGTGTGGGTTTAAGAATACTATTGATTGGAAATCTAAAACTGATAATTCATAACTGATGTCCTTAACTAATTATAAATGTAACTATGGAAAAAAGTGACCATAAGAAGCAAAATTAAAAAAAAAATTAATAATATTAATAAATAGTTGAAAAAAAAATGGAATTTTATTGTAATTTTAACTTTGACCTCGAATCACTTTTACATGGCTAGGATAATCAAAAAATTTCCAAAGACTTTTTTGTAGAGCGTCAAATTTCCTATAAGAATAATTTTTGGTTTGACAATCCATTCAACCGCTTCAGAGTTACAAAATTCCAAAATTAAAAAAAAAAAAAATTCCGTGTTATTTAAATGGGAAATAGAAACCTGCGATTCGCGACCTCTTAATATTAATATTAAGGGCTCTCGTTTTCACAGGTATCTTTTAACACCTTCTCAAAAGTTTTTACATGAGGATTTCGAAAAAAAAAATTAATTATTTTTTTTTAATCAGCCTAATATAAGGGTGTACCAATAAAAACTCCCAGGCAGGATATTTTGGTAACTAACAAAGATATTTTAATTCTGTAAAAGCCAGTTAACAGAGCACTAAGAGAGCTTCAGTTTTAGATATAAATTGATTTTAAATAAGTCAACATGTAGATGGCGCTGCGCTCAATAATTTTTTTTTATGATGGGAGGACCTTTCTTGTGTAGTGCATCTTGTGAAAAATGCATTTTTAAGCAGATTTTGTTCAATGAACTAATTCGATAAATCTAGCCATTTTTGATATACAGAGTGGGTCAGTCAAAACAGTTTCATCCTATTTTTCAGCATTAATCATTAGATTTTAAGAAAATGCTAAAACAGGTTCATTTTTATTCCAAATTAAAAACTTTTTTACAATACAGACATTTGTCATGTGTCAACCCCCTCCCTTACACTTCTCCAACACCTTAATTTTAAATACATAATGTACCATGTATGGCACATCATTGAAAAGGTAATTTAATGGGGGATTCAGAAATATTTCTGTACATTGCATTACTTAAATTTTATCGCCATCTAGCGAGAGAAAAACTACTACGTATTATAGAGTGTGACACTATAATCTGTAGTACATCATTAAAAAGGTAATTTTATGGGGAATTTAGAAATATGACTGTGCATTGCCATACTTTTAATTGTACCGCCCTCTATCTGGATAAAAAAACTGTACGTTTTATAAAGTGTGACACCTTATTTGAATTTTTATTGGTACACCCTGTATACAAGGTGTTCCTTAATGATATGCGAATATTTAGAGTGTTAATATGCATGAAAATTTAATGATAGCTTACTTTATAAACTATGGTCCATAAATGTTCCTTTAAGAAAATACGAGGAGCTAAATATAAAAAAAATAAAATAATATTTTCAAAATTTCAGTGAGTTTCGTACGCAGTGGCATTTAATAAAGGTGCATAATAATTTTCAGCTTTAACAGTGGTGTGCGTACAAGCACTGACTTCGATATTTAAAAAAAAAATAGTACGCCAATGATTTTTTTTTCAAAAAATTATTTTTAAATTTCTTGTTCAATTTTAAACATAAAAGCTCCCTTGAGTTTTCCTGAGATGCGCCGTTTTTGAGTAAAAACAATAAATCAAATGTATTGTAAGAGAAAATTAATGTAATTGTTGATGAATACAATTTTGCATACTAAATATCAGTGCGTTCTAAATTGAAACGTTTCCAAAAATTTATTTTACTTTTTGGTTTTTCCAAACAAGAATAATTAATTTGATGATGAGCTTGGGATAAAAGATCGTTTTGTTTGACAATATCATTCGCACTTTTGACGTTTACAAAACTAAAAAAAAAAAAAACTACACAAAATGCTTAACAAAAGATTATGTAATATAAAATAATTTTATAACTTTTCAGGTTTTTTAATATTATTTTCGTGTCTAAATTAAATACCATTTCTCTCAAATGTGAGACTTAAAAATTAGTTACAGAACATAAAACACAATATATTTTAATTAAGATATCGTCGAAACAAATGCAAACTATCCAATGTGTGAATTCATGTGAAATAATAGTGATGAAAGAACATAAAACAAAATATTTTAATTAAGATATCGTTAAAACAAATGCAAAATATCCGATGTGGGAATTCATGTGAAAAAATAGTAATTTCCATATTCAATAATTTACAATATTTATATCCCAATCCCACGACATGATGACTTCTATTTTTCTCATAGTTATTTTAAAATAATGTACGCTCTTTCAAATTCAGAAGTTTAATAATAATTATAATCTTCAAATAGTATCAACTAGAAAGAAGAACTCACAATAATTATAGTATTGTTACGCAGCACCCTACAGTAGCCTGCGGCTATCATAGGAAACGTACAGATAGAAAAAGAAGTGGAATGATACTCATCGCTCTACAGTGCGCTGCGGTCGTCATAAGTAAAAGCACAAGTAATAGAATATTCCAGAAATGTCATTACCTGTCAAGAACATTCTAGATGACAGGTCGAGAAGGTTCGAGAAAGTCAACTAAGCTATATAAGTCGACAACCTGACGTCAGAGAGTCAGTTTTATGATAGACGTTATACATGAATGTTATCAGTTGTAAAGTTATTGTCAAAGTTGAATTATAGTTATTGTAAAGTTCAGTTGAAATAAATTGTGATACCAAAAACCTGCGTAACATTGGTGGCAGCGGTGGGATAAAAAGTAAAAGTTCATGGTAAATACTAGATCCACTGAGTACGAAGCAGGCATGGATACTTCAGGCCCACCAGCATGGTTTTTGAAGATGGAAGAGGAAAAGGAAAGGCGTAGAAAGGAAGAAGAGGAGGCGAGAGTAAGCCGAGAAGAGGAAAATGAAAGGCGTAGGAAGGAAGAAGAGGAGGAAAAGGAAAGGCGTAGGAAGGAAGAAGAGAAGGAAAAGGAAAGGCGTAGGAAGGAAGAAGAGGAGGAAAAGGAAAGGCGTAGGAAGGAAAAAGAAGAGAAGAGGGAAAGGCGAGAAGAGGAGAAGGAGGAGAGGCATATAAAAGTAGAGGTAGAAATAATGAACGGTTTGCTACAAATCCAGGAAACCTTCAAGCAAGAGGTTAGTCAGCTTAAAATTAGAATAGATCTGCTAGAGCAACAACAAGAGCATCTAAAAGCTAATTTAGAGAAACAGCAAGAGAATTTGAAAGCTAATTTAGAACAACAAGAACAGGCTAGACTAGAGTTGGAAAGGCAAATGGCTGAGTTAGAAAAAAGAATTTACAGCCAAGCTTCAGTAAACAGCAGTAAACTACCTCATCTTCATCCATAACCGAAGCAAGCCACATTCGAATCCCAGTTTCACAAAACTATACTAGCAAGACCCTCAAGCCATCCACGTTTGACTGTCAGACAACATGAGAGTCATATCGACTCCAATTTGAAGCTGCAGCTAGAGCCAATGGCTGGACCGGGAAAGAGATGGCGGCTTCATTAATAGTGTCACTGCGAGGTCAGGCAGCAACCTTTTTACAGTTACTTCCTCAAGAGGAACCCAATTATTCATCTCTCGTCCAAGCTTTGGAGACAAGATATGGCCAGCAGCATTTGCAACGGGTATTCCAAAGGCAGCTAAAGGTTCGTAGTCAGAAACATAATGAGAGTCTACAGGAATTCGAGGCTGATATAAGAAGGTTGATTCATCTGGCCTAGCCACGGGCCCCGAAAGATTTCCAAGAACAACTCGGAATACAAGTATTCATTGATGGCCTACATCACAAGACGCTGAAGGAGAAACTGATTGCAGCCGAGGAATATGAAGCGGTAAAACTCATATCCAGATCTTCTCGCGCAAAAATTAAAGAAATTAAATCCCAGGAAAGTGAGGAGACCCATACTAATGCTATTCCCCAACCTACCCTCTCGCAAATATTTAATATCCTGCAAAATATACAACGGAATAACCAAAATAAGAACAGAAGATGCTTCAATTGCGAAAGAATCGGGCACCTTCAAAGAACTTGTAGAAGCAGAGCTCGTTCAATCTTCCGAAGCCCGTCACGAAGTCCAACAAAAAATAGTCACAGCAGCCATGCGTTCCGAAGTAGCCAATCACCCACACCGAGCCGGTTTTCTAGCAATAATCAGGAAGTAAAGCATCGTAGAGTCCATCTGTATAGCAATGCAGACATTCTCTCCAGGCGACCCTGTTTAGAACGAGAATGCCAGTACAGTAAGGGGCTCGGAGAACGGGAGGAACCAGTTGATAAAGTTACCCTTCGGGCAACTACTATCAAGCTAGAGGGCGGCGAAGAAGAAATCACCCTTGAAAGTCTGAGACAGGGACAGAAGAAAGACAATGACTTAAAGGTTGTCCGAGAATGGCTGAAAAATAAAATCACACCTACTTGGCAAGAGATAGCCAAATACAGTAGAACTATAAAAGGCTACTGGACCCAGTGGGATTCCCTGTATCTTCACGATGGTCTATTGCACGGGAAGTTGGAGAGCCCCGATGGAGTACATGTAGTCCGCCAAGTGATACTGCCGAGGTCACAGGTGAGAAATGTATTAGAGAAGCTTCATAGCAGCCGTTCAGGAGGACACTTTGATACTAAGAGGACACTGGCACGAGTTCGGGAAAGATTTTATTGGGTCAACTGCCGAAGAGATGTAGCAGATTGGTGTAAAAGATGTGATGTATGCAATGGTAGGACAAAGGTCTATGAATTCGCTCAGCAACGTTTGAAAGTTAATAGCGATAAAGCAAAAGCTAGAATCGACATGCATGCCATAGAGACACATTTTGAGAGAGGCGATCCAGTATGGCTGTACAATCCCAAGCGCCGAAAAGGACTTTGTCAGAAGCTGCAACGGAACTGGGAAGGCCCCTACACCGTCCTCAAGAAAATCAACGACCTGATCTACCGCATTCAGTTGTCAACGAGAAGTAAACCCAGGGTAGTTCACATTGAGAAGTTAGCGCCATACCATGGTTCAGATCCTCCCCGTTGGCTCCAACCAGATCCCAGTAATCAAGTTATTCGGGGCGAATAACTAGAGAGGAGAGAGCAATGTTACGCAGCACCCTGCAGTAGCCTGCGGCTATCATAGGAAACGTACAGATAGAAAAAGAAGTGGAATGCTACTCATCGCTCTACAGTGTGTTACGATCGTCATAAGTAAAAGTACAAGTAAAAGAAGCGAATATTCCAGTATGTATATATACACATATCTCCAAAAGTCTTGGTCCCCTTGGTAACTTTTACCGCGGTCAATGAACAGGTTGTAAGCAAAAAAACTGTTTTTGTCCGAAAATATGCACCATTTGAAAAGAAATCAGTTCTAAGCTGACATCGAGTATTAAATTATCAAGTAAATTGGTCATAAAATGCCAGGTCATCCGATTTATCAGTATGTCCGGGCAAGAATAGTGGCCTTACATCAAGAGGATTTGTCAAATCACCAGATTGCGGGGCATCTGAATATTTCACAGACTTCATAGTAAGGCGCATAGTGACCTTTTTCGAGGAAACGGGCAGTGTCGGTGACTGGTCAACCCAGAGTGATATCAGAGAGGGAAGACCAGTATATGGCAAATTTTATCCGAGGAAACCAAAGTATAACGGTAACAGCCCTTCGAAGTCATTTTTGCGAAAGTACCGGACAGTAGTTTCGAGAAGTACCATAAGAAAAAGATTGCATTCTTCAAATCAAAGGGCAAGAAGACCTTTAAGAGTGTCTAAGCTCTTACCCCAAACAGAGCTGCACGTCCTTAATAGGCCCACGCGCAGAAGAACTGGCCTTTTACCACAATGACGCAACGTCCTTTTTTCGGACGAGTCAGGATTTGACCTACAGAGTTATAGCTGACGGGAAAGGGTCTGGGAGGGTTCAAGCAGACAGAGACAACTTACTTTGGTAAGAGGTGTTATTCCCTGTCAAGGCGGATCAGTTATGTTTTGGTAGGTATAATGTTTGGTCACCGCATCCCACTTATTTTGATTGAGAGATCTAAGACAGGTATTATATACGCTGAAAACACTATTCAACCAATCATTCAGCCTTTGCTCAACGAATTTGGAAACTTTATTTATTTTTCAAAACGAAAATGCTAAGCCGCATCGCACGCAAAGGATATAAAACATGCTGTAGGAAGGAAATATCCAGATAATTAACTGGTCGCCAAACTCACCAGACATGAATCACATTGAACAAATATGGGATTATCTTGGCAGAGCAATATCCAATCAAGAAAACCCCCCTTTAACCCTCCAGGACTTGACTGTAGCTGTTCAAGAAGAGTGGGACAATATGTCTGATCATTTTATTGATAACCAGATCCGCAAGATGCCACGACGCGTTGGCCAATTGATATAACATTTTTTCCCAAAAAATAAAATTTTCTTACTTACAATTTTTGCACATTTTTTTGTAATTTCCTTTATTCGGAAAGCAAATTACAAAGTTGTGTATCACATAGTTTGGTATTAAAACAATTATTTTGGAAATTCAATTTGATTATTTTTAAAAATACCTTGGGGGGAATACTTTTGGTTATGTGTGTATGTTCGGGTTTCTTTAAAACCGTCCGAGAACCAGTGGAACAGTTGAATTCCAAATTATTCGTCGCGTACAACTATTAAAGTGTCCATTGGTCAACTAGTCTTCTGATAGTTCTCAATGTATTTTTGAAGAACCCGAACCTATACCTATAATTCGATGAAGTCTCTTTTTAACCGACTTCAAAAACGGAGGAGGTTTTCAATTCGTGGTAATGTTTTTTTTTTTTTTGTTTTTTTTTTGTTTTTTTTTTTGTTTTTTTTTTGTTTTTTTTTTTGTTTTTTTTTTTTGTTTTTTTCGTTTTTTTTTTTGTTTTTTGTTTTTTTATGTACGGCGATAATTCTTTAACACGGTGTCCGATTTTAATGATTCTTTTTTTGTTAGTAAGGGGGTACTCAGGGGTGGTCCCATATAAATTTGGTTAAGATGTGGTGATGGCATCTGCACGATTTTGAAGTCGGTTTTTTTAATTTTGAATACTTGTAAATAGTTCTTAATCCTTAATCCTTAAAATGTTTTAAGGACTTTCTAATATAAAATTGTATTTATAAGCGCGATATTATATTTCTCGAGAATATAGAAAGCTTTATATTTTTGCAACGATATGGCAACACTCTACAGCAGTGGCCGCCAACCTGTCGATCGCGAGCTACCGGTAGCTCGCGGAGGCAATTCTGGTAGCTCTCACAACGATTTTAATTTAAAAAATCTGATGTGGCCAACACATGACTTTCCTATCTAGTTAACCTATTGCAGCATCTCTAAAAATGTTTAGAGGATAAACTAAATATATACATTTTCCACATACATCTACCTCGAAACATTTTTCTATAGATATTCATTGAAAACGAAATTACTGAAAAATTTAAATTTAGCACTTTTCCTCCAATTTTTCCATTACGGTCCATTTTAGAAAAGTCATTTAAAAACAAAAATTATGGAGATCGATATCGCAAACAACTTTTAGTTTAACAATTTTCTTAAAAATCAGAATTTTGCACATTTTGTCAAATTTCTCGAATACGGACCATTTCAGGAAAATTTGACATAGAACAAAAATTATAGATAATAATATTGTAAGTAACTTTTATTTAAAGAATTTTCTTCCCCAAACGTAAATAACGAATATATTCCATAAAATATAAAACTGACCACCAATAAAGTACCCCCCTAAATGTTCCGACTCTGTCTAAAATCTAATCAGTTCACCTCAGGTCGAAATAAAACTTGAGTTTAAAATTTAATGTTTTTTCCTTTATCCGTTTTTGAGTTTTCTTCAAAATTCGAAATTTACACATTTTCTCAAATATCTCGAATACGGTCCATTTTATAGAAATTATGTATAGGATAAAAATTATAGAGAATTATATTACAAACAACTTTTATTTGAACAATTTTTATAAAAAATTATTTTTTTTTACATTTTGTCAAATTTCTCGAATACGGACCATTTTAGGAAAATTTTGTATAAAACAAAAATTATAGATAATTATATTAGAAGTAACTTTTATTTGAAGAATTTTCTTCTTCAAACGTAAATAACAGATATATTCCATAAAATATAAAAATGACCACCTATAAAGTACCCCCCCAGATGTTCCGACTCTGCCCAAAATCTAATCATCTCATTGGACGCTGAAACAAAGCTTAAGTTTAAAATTTGGTGTTTTTCTGTGTATCGGTTCATGAGTTATGCGACCTACAGACACACACACACACACACACACACACACACACAGAGACATCATCGCGAAAATAGTCAAAACGGATTCAGGGGACCTCAAAACGTAAAAATCCGTCGAAAACTCGAGGTCGAAAAAAATCATGATTCCTATACTTTCCTTATATCTGTATACAGATAGGAAAGTAAAAATACAAACTGCAAAAATCAGAGAAGCTTCCGAAAATTCCACAAAAAAATCTAATTGTCATAATATTAAACATAAACAGCGGCAACGTTGCGGTGAGCGATCTGCCGCTGACGCCATCAAGCTAGAATCGGCTAGAACCGACCAGCCGGACCAGCGCGTTAGTGTTCGAGAACGATCAGGATTGCTTTGAACGGGATAAATACGCACGGCGCGGCGACATTGCGCTTAGTTTAAAACTGAATGCGTAACCAACGTCCAGCGGTTGGGTTAGTAGAGAACAACAAAAAATAATATTATGACAAGCAGTTGTAAGAAGGTAAAGACATACCACTTTCATTCGGAATGGGAAGAACAATACTTTTTTACAGAAGTTAAAGATAAAAATGTGTGTTTGTTATGTTTATTATATTTTACTCTTCTGTAACCTTTTATTTACTTTTGGCCAAAACAAGTGTCTATACGCTTATTGGAATCCAAAGCTTTATTCTTGACATTACTGTGATGTATCTATAGTTATTTTATCTATTGCATTTATTGTATAAAATTAATTGTATTATGTATTTTATTGAATAAAGCAGATTATAATACTTCGGTCTCCGTTGCTAAAAAAGGAAATATTGAGAAACATCATAAAACTGTACATTCTAATTTTGAAAAATCATTCCCACTACATTCTGCCGCCAGAAAGGAGAAACTGAAACAGTTAAAAAAGCAGTTAATTGGACAACAATTAATATTTTTAAGAACAGTCGACAAAAATTAGGCTGCAACTGAAGCATCGTACCGTGTGTCCCAGATAATTGCACAAAAAAAGAAATCTTATGAAGACGGGGAAATGATAAAACAGGCGTTTTTAGAAGCTGCTGATTCGTTATTTGCCAACTTTAGAAATAAAGACGAGATAATTTCAGCTATAAAATCTATGCAACTTACTGCTAATAGAGTGATGAGACGTGTAGAAGTAATGAGCAATGATATTTTTTTACAGTTAAGAACTGACTTAGATAACTGTGTTTATTTTTCACTTCAACTGGATGAATCAATAGATGTCGTTGACACTCTTCAGACGGCCGTGTTCGTCAGGATGGTTTTTAGTGATTTTACGATTAAAGAAGATCTTTTGAAGTTTATTCCACTGAAAGGACAGACTACTGGACAGGAGTTGTTTTCTCATTTAAAAAATATTATTTCTTCCTAGAAAATTCCAATATCGAAAATGGTAAGCTTGACAACCGATGGCGCTCCAGCTATGGTGGGTTGTGATAAGGATCAGGTGGCGTTATGTCGTAAAGATGAAACTTTTCCGCAATTTCTCTGTTACCACTGCATTATCCATCAGCAAGCATTATGTGGAAATTTCCTGAAACTAAACAACGTTATGAAACTGGTGGTAAAAATTGTGAACAAGATTAGAGTTCAAGCGTTACAAAGAAGATTATTCAAAACCTTGGCCGATGAAGTTGACTGTCAATACGGGGACCTACTCCTTAACTCTGAAGTCCGATGGTTAAGTAGAGGACGGGTGCTGAAACGTTTTAATGATGTCCTATCTGGCATAGTTCAATTTTTCAAACAACGCGATGAACCAACTCCGGAACTAGAAAATTCAATCTGGCTTAGAGATTTTGGTTTTCTCGTGGACATTACAGAGAAATTAAACGAACTTAATTTGCAGCTTCAGGGGAGAGACAAAGAACTAGCGGAAATGATTTCTGATATAAAAGCATTTATCAAAAAGCTGGAGTTTTAGGAACAAAACCTAATTAACAGCGATGCCTAGCATTTTCCTATTCTTTCAGAAAAAATATCTCAAAATCCATTAGAACCCTATGACAGCAAATATCATGTAGAAATAGTTTCTACCCTGAAGAATAACTTCAAAAATCGTTTTAAGGATTTCAACGAAATGGCTTTAGTAGCACAGTTTGTTGTTTCACCCTTTATGGAAATTGATATCCAACAGTTTGCAACTTGTGTTATGCAGAACTTTGGCGAAGACATTGCTGCAACAGAAATGGAAGTAATTTGAGTTTCAAAATGATTTAGCCTTAAAATCGTTAGTCTCAAGTACCAAATGTATCTGGCCTATTGTAAGTAAAGACAAATATTCAGTTCTATGCCGTGTTGCCTTAAAAGTGAAAGCATTATTCAGTTCAACCTATTTGTGTGAATCTTCTTTTTCCAATATGAAGTTTATTAAGAACAAATATTGCAATCGACTTACAGATGAACATTTGGATAATTGTATTCGAATGGCTTTATCAAATTATACTGCAAACATTAAAAAAATTATCGATGAGTCTGAGTGTCAGCCTTCTCATTGAACGTGCTTTTTTATTTTTCAATGTTTATGTTCATGATAGTGCGTTACTTTTTTGTTGTTATTATTAACTATTTTTAAATCTTACGTGACATGCCGTTGTGGCTGGATAAAAGTTTGTGTTTATTTTTCAAACACCTTCGTTTGGTAGGTAGGAATGTAGCTATGAACAAGTACGTACTAGTAATATTAGTTATTTTGTTATTAGTTTATTATTATTATTAGTACCTATGTATTATGTATTACCAGTTAAATAGTAAAATAAATACATATAATGATAAATTAACTGTGGATTATTTCATTTACGTTGCGTTACGTGGCTTCCGTGTGGGTAGCTCGCTGTTTATTCCAAAATTAACAAAGTAGCTCAACACATTGAGAGGTTGGCGACCACTGCTCTACAGAGACGTTTTAGAAAAAAATCCTCCCATTTAAAAACTAGTAGATATTTATTAAAACAAAAAGCTACAAATTGTCATAGATTTAATACAGAATGGCGTGAGTCGGACCACCTTGAGATCGCTAGCTGTCAGTCTATTAGGCTAAATATAAGCTTGAGTAGGTCTACAGCTAAATACCTTGTTTTGACTTTTAACCAAGGACATATTTTTCGCAAACAATTTCGATCCCAATCGAGAGGATTAAAAATTTAGATAAACAAATTAGGATAAATAAATTTATTTAGAATATTATCAAGTGAACGATCTCTAAATCGATTAAAATGATAAATTGTGTTAAAATTATTTAGTTACGAGTAGATACATATCCAAGGCAATACCTGTTTCACTAATAACGCAATAAAGTCGGTCATAGTTCCAAATTTATATAATTTTATTTAATTTAAATTATTATATTACCAGATTTAGTGTTAAACTGTTCGCTTTGTGTTAGGGTAAGTGGCATTCTAAAATTTACTAGAATAAGTACAAGGTGGGCAAATTTCGTTGTTTTAATAGAGAATCTCGTTAACTATAAATGGTATGGAAAAATGGACCTCCCATTCTCGAGTCTGCATCATTTAATTGTATTTTCAATTTCCTGACAGAATGGTCTCAATGCAAAAAATATATACAACATCGTCAGTAAGTGCAAAATCTTAAGACAAATCAATTTTTCATAAACTATCAAAAAGGAAAATGCACCAAACAAGTGATCGGTATAAATAAAATTGGAAATGTACCCAAACAAATAGCACAATATTTAAATATGCCCAATCCCAATTTATACATCGGCCATTGTTTAAGAAGAACTTCTGCCACAATTTTAATTGACGCAGGAGGTGATTTATTCGCATTAAAAAGGCATGGAGGCTGGAAATCCTCAACGACAGCTGAAGGATATGTTGACGATTCACTAAATAATAAAACTTCAACTGTTCATAAAATTATCCAGTTAATTAAAAAAACAAATTTGCCACCTAGGACATCAGAAGCAAATGATAATATTTCTACTTATAATATCTTTCAAACCATAAATAACAGCAATCAAATAGCGTCTAATTCCTCTGCACCATCTACATCACCTCTTTCAGTACCATCTACTTATAAAATACCTAAAAATACTAACGAACCCATAATTATTCAATGCCAAAATTTTACCGTTAATTATTATTCCAAGAATTAATAATATTTTAATGAATTGTAATTAATAAATGTTATAGATTATGAAAGTCTTATTATGAATGTATGATTGTGGTTGTAGATAAAGTATAGTAAATTGCTCGAGTTGTAAGAGCAATGACATGCTCGTAGAATTACTGGACTCGCCGCTAACGCGCATGTAATTAGCTTCTTACTACTCTTGTTATGTAATATACTATTTCGTGTTCGTTTTTCTCTTCATTTGGAAGTTCGATCCTGCATATATTTCAAATACGATCCATATTTTGGATCTTGTTTGAATTATCTGCAGGAATGAAATTTGAACAATATTTATTTTCGTTCAGTTTTATATTTTACGTGTGAAATTAAGAGTTATTCCTCCGATGACAATAGCAGGAAATTTGTATTAAAAATAGGAATTCTGTTTTAATCCTAGAAGACACAGTTTTAAAGATAATACCATATATTTTTTTTATGTGCAAAGAGAATAAGTGGCACTAGCCCTGGGTTTTCACACTTTTTTGAAAAAATTGTCCGTTTTGTCTACAAAAAATTATAAAATTTATTAATTTTGTTTAAAAAAGGACAACTTTTAATAGAGAATTAACATTATCAAACATGCATTATTTTTCGAACGATTAATGTCATCTTTTTCTTAATAAGATCAAAACATAATTTTTAAAATTGGACTTAATATAAAGCCGTAATAATTAAAATAGCAAGGTAATTTCGGATATAAAAATGATTGAAAAATATGATTACGAAATCCCCTCTCAAGACGTTCCGTGTTCGTACCGAAAGATGGGTGCTGTTGCCTACCTCGTCTACCTAGTATTGAAATCTGGCCAGATACGGAATAAGGGTGCATATAGAATGGAACTTAAATTTAGTGTTGCTCGGTTGGTGCGAAGAGGGAAATTTTATTATATGAGATAATTTTGTTTTCAATATAGAATTTGCAATGTTTCAATATATTTAAAACCTAGTTTGATTAGAAAAAATTAGGTAGAAGAATTATATTTGTATAGTAGGTATATATTATATTTTCTAAAATAATTCATTTTGCAAAGAATATCAACTAAGCTACTAATATAATAAAATCTATAAATCAGCCTTATAAATAATGTATTTAACAAATGTTTCATATTGTATTAATAATTAACATGTTTTCTGACTTATCTGTGAATGAAACATGGAGAAAATAGTTTTACTTACAAGTTTTTCCCGATTTTGTTGCTGTCTGCTGTTGTAGTGATCTGATAATTTGTAGACTGTATAATTGTTTACAGAAAGATATTTCCTTGGATGCCCTCTTTTCAGCATAGAATAAATAAAGAAAGAAGATGACTTAATATTTTATTTTGTACAAATATATTAATTTACACCATTTAACGTATAATTAGTATTTTGCAATTTTTACAATACTTACGAATGCCTGTTATTCGTAATTTATGCTATTGTTTAAGAGAATGAAATTTAGAATTATTTCGGTCTATATATAATGACTAAAATTCAAAAAGATATTCTTATAAAAAAAAAATTTTAAAAACTAAGGGAACAGAGCCGAAGTGTTTTGTTACTATCCGGCTTTGATTGATCCGAATTTCATGATGGCTGCCGTTGAATGATGTTATAGTTCTTCCATTATCAATTGCAGATCATAAAAACTCGTTCGGAACCTTTACCGACAATTTTGTTTGATCTGCCATAGGCGTAGATACCTACCTCATTTTATAAATGTATTTTATTAATACTTTTAATATATATCATATGCAAGAAAGTATTCGTTAAAAGGAAATCGAATAATTATAAATTGAACGTTATTATACGCCCTTATTTAGACAGATGCACTTAATTGTAATCTTACTTGTGCTTAAAAAAATTATTATAGCTCGTTAACTTGCTACAACTGAATATTAAATTATAAAACGTAAAAAAGCGAGTAAAGTGTACCTGCCTGTAAGGGCGTTTGGTTTAAACAGGGTACCAGACGTGAACTGAACCCTTTTTGTACCCCATTCGTTCTTTTTCTGGAAAACGAAATTTCAAAGAAAAAACCATAAAGGAAAATAAATTCTTTGCAAATAAAACAAAAGAAAAAAAAAACAATTCAATTCAAAAGTATCTTTATAAATAATCATGGCAGTCTGAATCCTCTGAACTAGAGTCATCATTTGGTTGAATTATGATGGGTTGTAAAGAGGGTAATACTACATACTCATCTTCTTCTTTGATAACATGTTCAACAGAGTTTTTCCAAAGCTCTTGGCGGTCTGCTGCTGGAACTTTCTTTACGAGTTCTACAACTTCTTTACTCAGTTCTGGAGACTGATTTTAAGTTTGCCAATATTAACTCTATAGGGTTAAATATGCAATAGTAAGGAGGTAGTCTGAGAAGAGTTTGCACAGCTTGTCAATATAATACATTTTTTCTAACTTTATACCTTTAATAACAGTAAGCAATTCTTTGTTTGTTGGTCCTTTTTTACTATCACTGGCAGGAATAGGAATATTTTTTTCAGACATAAAAGCTAAAATTTGAGCTTTTTTACTGCTACTATTTGGTATTTTAAGGAGTTGCCGCGAGTGGTAGGATGCGTTGTTCATAACGATTACTGACTGTGGTGGAATGTAAGGTAAAAGCTGTTCATTAAATCGTTTTTCAAATAATTCTGCTGTCATATCTTCATGATAATCAGCTGCACAGTTTTTAATTTGTTTAGCAGATAATAATAAAGCATTAGACACGAAACCGTCTTTGCTTCCAGCGTGTACTATTATAATGCGTTTCCCTTTAGAACATGGCCCATTCAAACAGCAATTTTTACTATTGCCAACCCAACCGAAATTTACTACATCGTGACTGTCAAACCATGTTTCATCTAGATAAATTATGTGTCTATTAGAACTTCTGTAGCCTTTTATCTGACGCAAATAATCTTGTCGCCATTGAACTATCCTTGACGATTCGGTGATTGCCATCTGTTTATTCAATTTATTGTGTTTAAAACCACATGCTGACAAAACTTGACGCAATGTTTCCATACTGGTATAAGTGTATCCTGGAAAATCTGCCACCTTTTGCTGTATTACTTCCAATGTCGGAACCCTGTTCTCCTTATATAAACTATAAATTGTCCTTCGTATAAAATCTTGGGTAGCTCTGTCAACTGATTTCAGTTTTTCTTTAAATGTTTTTCGGTTTTATGAATAATCCACAACCCCTTTCGTGACTACCGGATAAACGGAAAATTTATTTACTTTAGTTAATTCAGCAATTGTTATTATGAACGCATTATCAGACTGCTGAATATTTTCCTTTTTTTAACATTCGAATATATTTAAAATAACTTGTTGTGTTTGTACATCTAAATCCTTATCGTTAAAGTCATACCTGTCTTTAATCTCACTACACTGTGCAATTTCATTTTCTTCATTCGCCCATGGTCTAAAGAACGCCATATTTATATTTATTAAAAGAAATTTAAATTAAACCAACCACACATACAAAACACACCGCATGACAGTACTCCACTGATATCGCAGACTGTCTTCTAGGAATATTTTCGAACACTCCTGCCCTCCGTAAACCTTCGGCCAATACAGTGCATTTAAGTTTACGATTCGATGTTTTCATTGGTAAACAACTGATGGTTCGTTTAATATTTACCGCTTTGTATAAGGGGAGTAAACATTATTTTTCGTTTCTTAATTTGGCATGAGTACCGTGCGTATATATTAAATATTTATGATTCCCCACATAACTGTGTTCTGCAATTGATAATGGATAGACTATATCATCATATTTTGTTGTTGCTAACTTTAAGATATAAATACATATTTTCTCTGTTTGATGTCAATGATTTTAAAAAGAGTTTTTGCTTTTAAAATAAGTGAATATTATAGAAGGACAAACAAACGCCAAAATTGGCGTAATATATTATGAACAGGGGCGGTTTCTCCATTGGTTCATTTGTGCAGTGAACACCCAGTTAAATTTCATAAAAACACATTATTTTAATATTACATAAATAACAAAAATATAAATTTAATTTTAATATTTTTATTTTCATACGTGTTAATCTATATTTTTTTGTACATCATTGTCTTCTGGCTGATCGCGTCTCTGTGTCACAGTATATCTAAGTATACTGTGTCTGTGGCGCATTATGATGAGTGAGCCTAATACGAGTGAGACGATATGCCGAAGGCATATAGCTAAAAAGAGAAGACAACACGCCAACAGATCCTTCAAACTGTCAAAGAACACATTAATTGGCGCGCCGCTCACAAACAATTTTTAGCAAACATCAATCTCTAAAAGGAGAAGAAGCCCTTTCATTATAAAAAAAAATCTGATTAAATATGGGAGTTAAGAGGGTCTGTTAAACTGAGAAGTGTATCATTTATAATGCCAGGCATTATATTATATATCTTTATTCTAGTTTGTATCTCTGTAATATTATATATTGTGATGGGACTAATCTTTTAAAATAAACATTTAAAACATTTTAGTTCTTATTTTATTTGCCAATAAAAGGTATTTAAAAAATATATTTTTTATTTGACATCTTTGACAAATTGTGAAACTGATAAAACTTACAATAAAAACTAAAAAATGGTAGGTAAAGTTTCATATAAAATTTTTTACACAAAAGTCAATGTCTAGCTTTCTACATAACCTGATATATATTTAAAAATAATCTTAAATTATGAAGAAAAGTCAGTTTACTAACTAATAATGTTTATAGATGGTTTTCAACGTATTAAAAACAAAACAAATATCACACTAACTAAAATATTCATTTATTAATAGTTGTAGTGCTTGAAAACAGTATGATGTTGATAATAATAACTACACTTAATACAAACTCAAATAATAAAAAAAATCATCGATATTGGCTGTTGTACAAAGTTTTGATTCGAACTTACATATAATGAAATTATTGGAAAAAGTGAACACTCATTTTAAATTACCACGAGCCGCCACTGATTATAAACCCTGTACATCAAATTGTTTTTTTATTTTTAGATATGATGTAAATGTATCACAAATTATAAAATAATTTAATTTTGTTTTTGAGAAGAGCAGGGCGTTTGACTAAACAGCTCGACATTATTTTTTACAAAGTAGGCATACGAAATGTATTTAAAATGATCGGTTATTATTTTTTGGTAACTTAATTGGACCCAGTACTACAAATAAATTAGTTACAGAAGACCTGCAAATAAATATAGGTATTATAGCGTTTTAACAGTACCTAGATTAAAATCAAAAATATTAAAGAAAATACTTTTAGAATAAATAGCGGCTTTGTAGAAACATCTTACTATTAATGTTATTTGACTTTTTGGAGGCAATTATTTTAATTTTTTAATTTTTGAATAGCTTCTAAGATGTAATCAGGTTCTCTTAATGACATTCCCCGATTATGCCTTGGATCTACCATTTCTGGCAACATACAGTTTATATAAAACTTTTTTAACTTCTCCTCCATATTTTTACACCAGAAATCGTCTCTTTTTATTATATATTTCACTTTAAGTGGATAATTGGGACCTGTCCATACACCAAAAATACATCCTTTTCGTCCTGTAATATGTAATTGACCTTGTATTTAATAATACCCATTGATGGTGGATATTAATGTCAAAATTATTGGTGTCTTTATTAAAAATAAAAAATGGTATTTTTTTCAATTTAATCGCCTCTTCTACCTGCATTTGATATGCAGCGTATGGACATTTTATTTCACCCACTAATTCATCTCCTACAATGCCGTCTGGAGTAGCATCTACAAATTTAAAAATTATTATTTTGATTTAAAATGAACTAATTTGCAATATGTTATAGTTGAGATGTGAGTAAAAATGTAAACTGATCGTTACGTATCTAAATATGGATATTTTTTGTCAATAAAAATTCCACAATCTCTAATCATTATATTTTCCTGCTCTTGAAGCTGCAAAAGTGCCGTTTTTTCATACTTTTGGCCATGAGAAATAGCAGTATTGACTGGTAGTTGGTAAATAATCCTTTTTACTAAAGGCTCACATGAAGTAGTAATTCATCTAGTACACACTACTTTAAAGTGTGAGGCCGTAATCATTTTTCTACGAATTTCAAGCCAAACCCTGCTATCCGCCTGTGACATCGTTTGTTCCTAAATTACATTTCTCTTAACGTCAGATGAAGGCAATTCGTTTAAAAATTAAAGTTTTTTTACTTTATAAATATCTAGATCTAAATCCTTTTTGGTACAATTTTCTCCATAATCTAAATCAGTTTTATTGGTTTTTGCAGAATAACTTTTTTTTATTCTGAATTCCCTGATTTCGAATTATATGATGCAACTGCTGCAAAACATCTACTTTGGTAAGAGCGCCCTCTGGAATAATTGATTCTTTTGCCACCTACAAACTTAGCGACTGTCGCATGAAATTGTTCCACAATATTACTATCAACATCATGTAATAGACTTCTGCTGTGATCTGACAAAGCATGTATAATTTGTTGAAGTCTTGTAAAAAATTCAGGTTTAGATCTGAAATTAGTTATTTCGTTTTTGGTTTCATCTGTATGCTTCTGACAAAAATAAATATCGCAGTTTTTATGATCACCAAATTGTGAAAACTTGCATTGTCTATGTCTTTCTTCAAAAGCAAAACGTCATTAATAGTGCTAAGACTATTTTCTTTTCTATAAGTAACTGCCTTCGTAACAGATATTCTTAAACGAAGAATGTTTTGACTAACTAATTTTCTTAGTTTTATTGGAAAATTCACAAATAACTTTCTCTTTTAAATTTTACTAAATACATTCAAATCTTCCATTCACCGGTATAACTAAATAAATCGCCGATTCATTTCCTATGATAGGGGAAATGTGGCTCGACGACCCGTTCTTGGAATTTTGAAGGTAGGGGTATAATAGGAGTAATATGCCGACAAATTAGTTCTCATGAACGGAGCAATAACTCTTAAGGTACTTTTTTTAGTTACTGAAGCGATGGAAAATTAAAAAAAAAAACCTGAAGGGATTGTTGGAAAAGTTACTAGAATCTAGTATCTATTTAGTTGTCGTGGTGCTATTAGCGTTTTCAACATCTTATATTTCAGTTGACAGTTTGTACCTAATAGCATTATTTACCCATTTAAAAAAAAAAATGTTAAAAAGATGTCTAATAGGTACATTTTTCCATTACTTGATATATAACGGAATAGATCAAAACGGTAAATTCAACATTTATTTTTAATCGAAATATGTAACCTATAATAAACGCCGCCCATGCAATAAACACTATCTAGATGTGAGAGCCGTTTCGATAATGCAAAGATAAGGACAATTAAGTTGAGAGGAAGCAGCAACATTGCATAGTTCTAGGTGATGTTTTACTCTAATTTTAGTACTCGGATGGCATTACCTACATACCTAACCAGTGGATGTACGGACTAAAATTAAAATGACTCTTGGGCGTTCTCTGTAATCGCTACAACTCGACATAAATACGTCCAGAGTCATAAGGAAATGCTTTAATGACATGGTCTGTTTTAATATAACTTCTTACTTAACAGGAATTACAGCTGTGTGATGTGACAGTTATTTAAATTTACATTTTTTTAATACTCTTTCAATACAAGGAAATGATAATATAAAATTAAAATCCCTATTTTTGACCGAATTAATTTGTTTAAATTTACAGAATGTTTTCGAACTAAGAAATCGATTTATCTAGATGTTATCTCCGAAAAAAATAGATTACTTATCGAATTTTAATAGGTTGAACAAAAATTAAGGTTGTTTACTATGTACAGGATGTGTAGGTAAATGTTATAGGCCGTATTTATAAAAATAAAGTATTTACTTCAAAGGTTAAAGTAAAAGGAACAGCTTACAAAGAAAAGGTTTTGCTTTGCTTCGTATTCATAATCTTTCCCTTTTCTTTGCAAGGAAATCCTCGCAAAAAAAGAAAATGTAGACCAGCGATAATAGGATGCGATGCCAGTGCCCACCATACAATTTGGCGAAGCACGGTCATCAATATAAGAGGAGCGAGTCTTTATTACAATTTATCTTTTATGAAGGTTTAGTAATTGCTAATATGGGCAACAAACAAACTTTTGTCACGGTGAGGAGAAAAATAGTCCAAGATATGACTCTTTACTTGAATAAAGCAAGTGATAACATTTAAAAGTAGCAAGTGTCAGACGAACAATCGTGCTTAGACCACATATTTGATTTGATCTAATTGCCTCAGAATTTCAGCCAAATATAGAAACCCTTTAGAGACGAACTGGGAAAGATATTCAACATTACTTGGAGATTATTTGTAAGATGGAAATAACAGGTGAAAAAAAAAACCTTGAACGAGCAGTATACCAAAGTAAGTAAGGCTATTGTTACCGCTTACGAGGAAAAATGTCTGGAGAAAATAAGACAACAGAGAACAAAAACAGTCTGGTGGAACACACACTTAGAACACCTTGGAGGAGAATCAACAGACAAACTGTGCCCTATATAGGGCTAAACTAACGCAGTACAAGAGGGTACTACAAACTGTAACGTTATTTATAGTAATAAATAACTCTTTAAAGTATTTTATTTATTTAATACATATCAGATGTAGACCATGTACATACGTTTTTACGAAGTATCCGATGACAAGTGACACTTGACATGACTGTTGAAGGATGTGTTCGTTTATGTGTGATGCATTCGTTTGTATGATGCATTCCACTACGTCACATCTCCCCTCCCATAACAAACTCTTTAAATCTACTTGTAAGTTTTGTTCTTCTACCATTTTTTCTTGTCTCCACTTCCAACCCTCAATTGTTCAACTGTTCCTTTCCATTCTCCTCTTCACTTTCTTGCTCCATATTTTCTTTATGCTCTTCTTGCTTCACTTTTATGCTCTGTTCAACTTGTTTTAGATTCTTCAGGTGAATTTTATTTTTCCTGTACTTTCTCCGTCTTCTGTTCGAACTAAATACGAGTTTGGTTCTTGTAATGTTTTCAAGATCTTTGCAGGTACCCACGTATGGTTTTCTTTTTGCATTAAAATGCTTTCCTCTAGTGGGCGTCTTTCTCTTGTAGTTCTATTGTATTTACTTTGTTTTTCTTGGGCATACTTTATCTTTTGTAGCACTCCAGAATCCAAGGGCACTATATCTAGGAGGATATCAAATAGAAGAGGGAGATTTACCTAACTTGAAGCCACTTCAAATCCTACACTTCCTTGAGAAAATAGGATTGGAAGGGTCGCTATAGGCATTGAGACATTTCCTTAGTGCAGTGGCGACAGAAGGGGGCACAATAGATCTTTTAGGTCGCAGTGTATTAACACCCCATTCTCAACATAACATACTTTATCTTTGTCTGAATTTTATTTCACGATCTTGTTTTTAACAATTTATCTGTCATTGGTAGGTTGGTTCTAATTTTCCGTTCCATCAGAATGTCGGCTGGTGCGGGAAGATGTTATTATATATCAGTGGTCGCCAACCTCTCAATGTGTTGAGCTACTTTGTTAATTTTGGAATAAACAGCGAGCTACCCACACGGAAGCCACGTAACGCAACGTAAATGAAATAATCCACAGTTAATTTATCATTATATGTATTTATTTTACTATTTAACTGGTAATACATAATACATAGGTACTAATAATAAACTAATAACAAAATAACTAATATTACTAGTACGTACTTGTTCATAGCTACATTCCTACCTACCAAACGAAGGTGTTTGAAAAATAAACACAAACTTTTATCCAGCCACAACGGCATGTCACGTAAGATTTAAAAATAGTTAATAATAACAACAAAAAAGTAACGCACTATCATGAACATAAACATTGAAAAATAAAAAAGCACGTTCAATGAGAAGGCTCAGAGTCATCGATAATTTTTTTAATGTTTGCAGTATAATTTGATACAGCCATTCGAATGCAATTATCAAAATGTTCATCTGTAAGTCGATTGCGATATTTGTTCTTAATAAACTTCATATTGGAAAAAGAAGATTCACACAAATAGGTTGAACTGAATAATGCTTTCACTTTCAAGGCAACACGGCATAGAACTGAATATTTGTCTTTACTTACAATAGGCCAGATACATTTGGTACTTGAGACTAATGATTTTAAGGCTAAATCATTTGTCTTCGCCAAAGTTCTGCATAACACAAGTTGCAAACTGTTGGATATCAATTTCCATAAAGGGTGAAACAACAAACTGCGCTACTAAAGCCATTTCGTTGAAATCCTTAAAACGATTTTTGAAGTTATTATTCAGGGTAGAAACTATTTCTACATGATATTTGCTGTCATAGGGTTCTAATGGATTTTGAGATATTTTTTCTGAAAGAATAGGAAAATGTTTGGCATCGCTGTTAATTAGGTTTTGTTCCCAAAACTCCAGCTTTTTGATAAATGCTTTTATATCAGAATTCATTTCCGCTATTTCTTTGTCTCTCCCCTGAAGCTGCAAATTAAGTTCGTTTAATTTCTCCGTAATGTCCACGGGAAAACCAAAATCTCTAAGCCAGATTGAATTGTCTAGTTCCGGAGTCGGTTCATCGCGTTGTTTGAAAAATTGAACTATACCAGATAGGACATCATTAAAACGTTTCAGCACCCGTCCTCTACTTAACCATCGGACTTCCAGAGTGAAGGAGTAGGTCCCAGTATTAACAGTTTCAGGAAATTTCCACATAATGCTTGCTGATGGATAATGCAGTGGTAACAGAGAAATTGCGGAAAAGTTTCATCTTTACGACATAACGCCACCAGACCCTTATCACATCCCACCATAGCTGGAGCGCCATCGGTTGTCAAGCCTACCATTTTCGATATTGGAATTTTCTCGGAAGAAATAATATTTTTTAAATGAGAAAACAACTGTCCAGTAGTGTGTCCTTTCAGTGGAATAAACTTCAAAAGATCTTCTTTAATCGTAAAATCACTAAAAACCATCCGCCCATCTGGGCAGTGTCAACGACATCTGTTGATTTATCCAGTTGAAGTGAAAAATAAACACAGTTATCTAAGTCAGTTCTTAACTGTAAAAAAATATCATTGCTCATTACTTCTACACGTCTCATCACTGTATTAGCAGAAAGTTGCATAGATTTTATAGCTGAAACTATCTCGTCTTTATTTCTAAAGTTGACAAATAACGAATCGGCAGCTTCTAAAAACGCCTATTTTATCATTTCCCCGTCTTCATAAGGTTTCTTTTTTTTGTGCAATTATCTGGGACACACGGTACGATGCTATAGTTGCAGCCTTATTTTTGTCGACTGTTCTTAAAAATATTGATTGTTGTCCAATTAACTGCTTTTTTAACTGTTTCAGTTTCTCCTTTCTGGCGGCAGAATGTAGTGGGAATGATTTTTCAAAATTAGAATGTACAGTTTTATGATGTCTCTCAATATTTCCTTTTTTTTAGCAACGGAGACCGAAGTATTACATAACAAACACACATTTTTATCTTTAACTTCTGTAAAAAAGTATTGTTCTTCCAATTCCGAATGAAAGTGGTATGTCTTTACCTTCTTACAACTGCTTGCCATAATATTATTTTTTGTTGTTCTCTGCTAACCCAACCGCTGGACGTTGGTTACGCGTTCAGTTTTAAACTAAGCGCAATGTCGCCGCGCCGTGCTTATTTATCCCGTTCAAAGCAATCCTGATCGTTCTCGAACACTAACGCGCTGGTCCGGCTGGTCGGTTCTAGCCGATTTTAGCTTGATGGCGTCAGCGGCAGATCGCTCACCGCAACGTTGCCGCTGTTTATGTTTAATATTATGACAATTAGATTTTTTTGTGGAATTTTCGGAAGCTTCTCTGATTTTTGCAGTTTGTATTTTTTAAATTAAAATCGTTGTGAGAGCTACCAGAATTGCCTCAGCGGGCGACCACTGTTATATATCATGACGGTCTTCTATATGTCTTCATTCTTTGACTTGGCGACCATATTCTTTATAGATATGTCTTTCAACAAACCCATTTCATCTGGGATATTTAGGACTACTTGCCTTATGAGTCACTCCACTTCTTCTTCCTCTAGAAACATTTTAAACTCCCTTGAGTCAAATGGAAGTCCATTGTCACTCCTTACCTCTTTCGGGATTCCATGTGTATATATTATTGGTTTCAGCTTACTTATTAACATAGTTGCTGTTGTAGTCATTTGCTCAGCTACAACAAATTTAGAAAAGTAATCAGCAATCAAAATATATTGCTTGTCCTGTGCTTTTAAAAAATCCATAGATATTCTTTCCCATGGATAACTTGCTATTAAAGTTGGTTGCATTAGTTCTTTAGTGTTGCTTTTGCTACATTTTTGACATACCATACATGAAGATACAAACTGTTTTATATCTGATCCTAAGTTTGGCCAGTAAAAGACTTCTTGTGCTCGTCTTATGTTTGAGTTTATACCCATATGTCCTACATGCACAATTTTCATCATTTCCTTTCTAAGAGATTTTGGTATGACTATTTGTTTGTTTCTAAACACGTACCCATTGTTTTCAAATAGTTCATATCTGGCTAAAGAATAGGATTTTGTTTCATTTGTCATGTTGTTCATTTTTCTGGGCCATCTATTTCTTATATATTGTAACACTTGCTGCAATTCCGGATCTTTAGCTGTTTCTTCCTGTATCTAATTTTAAGAACATTAAAAATAGGCAGAAATGTTAGTTATTAAAAAATAATAATTATTTTAAGTAACATTACTTAAGTTGTCAATTTATCTAAAAGAAAAATTATTGATTTAAAATATATTTCTAAAATTATGTAGAGTTAAAAATAAAATATTTCAACTGGAAGATAATTTGTGTAATACCTATAATCTGAAATTAAAATAAAACTATTAAAATAAAATCCAATGTTATTCCGATTTGTAATGTTTTTGGCATTATAATTCGTCCTTCCAAAAATATTGTTTAAGTACCTACTTATAGAAATACTTAAAATCTTATTTTATTTCATTTGAGTACAATACTCGAAATGATAACAATTTTTTTTTTTAATTCAATAAAAAACGTTGGTACTCATTTATTTGTTTTGTTACAGGTTCAATGACAACGTAGTCATGGAAGCCGACTCACCAACTGTACAGATAGTTTCTACCGATGCCGAGGAACTAATTACTTCCGATGACATCAAAGTATTCAACGACAGCGGAGGAGAAACCGAAGCAGACAGCACCATCCACGGGTTCAACATTTCCAACATCACGGTCATCGAAAATACCGCATCAAAAAAACCTTGTGACAGTGATAGCGGGGTGGAAGTGGTCGAAAATATTGAAAGTGCGGTGTGCGCCGGGTACCAACGCAACCTCAGCTCCAATAGTGGCGTATCTCAAGACTTAGACAATTTAAACGGCGCTCGATCATGCGATTCCTCTATAATTAGTTGTTGTTCCAATTACGATGAAGCCTACAATATACTAGTACGAAAAAACTCGACTCTATTAGAAGACTACCGAAGACACGAAGACGTCACTAGCGAAAATGGAAGCGAAAGTTCCTCACTTAGCGGTTCCAACGTCAGAACCAATAGAAGATCTTCCGGTAACAATACAAAAAAGAAGTGCGCTAATTTAGATTCCAGAAATAAATCTTCTACTCGAAAAGATCGATCTACTAAACCGCCTGTGACGCCTAGAGCATCGAACGGACCGGTAAGGATAAAATCTATAGACAGGCTGCAAGCTAAGCAACCAGGAACGCCACCTCAAAGGACCAAAACAACACCAAATAATCTAGAAGTAAATTCTAAAAGGGATCCAAAAAGAACTTCATCAGCTGCTGTGAGAACGTCGTCGAATAGTAGAACAACGCCAACGGCTACAGACGACGGAAGATGGCCTTCTATAAATAGCAAACCTGCTCCTTTGATGTCGAGGTCACTCAAAGGCACGATTGAGTGTTCTAAACAAAAAATATCGCCTCAGGAATCCAAAACTATAGAAAAATACGCTACGCTTCCACGACCAAAGAAGAATAATGAAAGTAAAGAAATAAAAAAAGTCTCAAGTAGGGAGAGCACTTTGCATCGTTTGAGCCTAATTAGACCAACTTCCAAGGAGAACACTCCTTCTAAGCTAATGACTTCTTCGCTGTACATCCCCAAGAGTAAAGTCAAAACAAAAATTTACCACGAAAGCGGTATACAGACAGCTTTGACTATGTCCGATGTAGAAAACGCTTTGGCAGGTGTTACGGTTATTCCGAAAAATCCAAACGATTTCGAAACTTGTGATAAGGACCTTCAAGTGGATTTGATGGTCACCGATATGGAAAAACTCAAGGACAAATTAGCGAAATTGACTGAAAAGTACGAGTCTTTGCAGAACAATTACAAATTACAGACTGAAAAATTAAAAGAGACTGAAGATAAATTAAGGGAAGAAGTGATAGAGAAGGAAGGAATGAGAGAAGAATTGCACAATAATTCGCAAAGGGTCATGGCCATATTGGGAGATGGTGAATGTAATTTAGGTATGTATTATTTTCTTCTTCTGGTTGTTGTTGATCATAATAATTCCATGTTTTGTCACTTGTTATTTTTTACCCAGTTATACATCGAATTTGATGTTTTTAATTTGAATTCCGTGCGTTTTTGTGCCATTTGACACGAGCTACTGCTTGAACTTCAGTTAAATTGTGTGGAATCAATCGAGTACAAAACTTTTTATCCAAATGAACATGAAAATTTTGAGGAATTTATTTATTTCTTAAAGATGTTTGAAATTTACGATATGTCACATTTTTACCTTCCTTAATGATTTTAGGCATATCATCCTTATTTTCTCCAGTTTTAGATGATAGAGGAGATATCTTCACGAAGTTCATCAGTGAGACTAGTGCGACTAAACTTAAATTCTTTGTTCTATTTGGACTATACAGCAAATAAGTTGAATTATATTTGGAGCCTTTTTAAACCTTCCTTTTGCCAGTACCTTGATTAGTACTGCTGCTGGTGTAGTGTTAATCTTCTATAAATTAGGTCTTTAAGATACGAAAGCGAAAGCTGTCATAACATATTGCAAAATATTTTTAGAACAAATTTACACTTTTTCTGTAAATTTACACTTTTAGGACATCGACGTGTTCTTCTTTCAGTAGTGAGAAGCGAGCCTTATTCTACGCCGCCGCGCTGGTTAAGTTGCCATTGTACCGAAGAAATACATACAGGGTGTCAATTTGAAAATGAATAGCATTTAATATTGTTTCTACAAATGATAGTATTAGACCAGGGTCGATAATTTTTGAAACAAAAAAAAAATAATAGTAGGGTGAAACCCGTTAAAAAAGGACGAAAATATAACAAAAATGAAAGAAAAAATAATTTACGGGCGATCTGAGGTCGGGAAGTGGAAGGGGGTGAGTTTTTAAGGGTAAAAAACGGTGTATCTCGATTTCCGGCAAAACTACAAGTCCTATGGAAAAAAATTAAATGACAAAGTTGTAGGTAATAAAGAGACCTACAACTTTTGTGATTACACTTTTTTCACATAACCTCAAAATGTATGTTGCTATGAGAATCCCCGTGAGCTCGATTTGAACTACACTGGTACTACTGCTCACAGTTTATTTTTTGTTTAGGTTTAAGGATCTGGAGTATATTCCACATCCTGCCAGTATTGCCTAATATACCCGCCCAAACGTTTATTTTTTGATGATATTGCGTATGTCCCTCTCTAATAATGTGTACATTGAAGTCGCTCCATTAACGACAGTTTTGTTTGTTGACCTTGTCATTTAAGTAAAAACTGCATTTGTCACTAAAACGTCTATTTTTTATTAAAATAGGCTGATTAATAATCATGTTAGTCATAATTTCGCAAAACTCAATAAGTCTCTCCGGGTCATGATACTTGAGTCATTAGCAGTTTGTATGGTTGAAATTTGTGAAGCTTCAATACTTTTCTGACTGACTTATACGACAGATCAGTTTGTTGTACAACTTCACGAAGGATCGTAGTGGGGGCCATAGCAACTTGACCAAGAACCTCAATCTGAACGGCCTCAATAAGTAATCTTGGCCCATCCATTTGCTTATTGCAAACAGATCGTTTCTTCAAATGTTGCTACTAACTCACTTGAGTCCCAACATTTCATTCCCGATGTCTTTTGATAAATATGGCCGCCATTTTTGCAAAACAACGATTTTGGCTCCGTAAATAAAAATCATTTTAACGCGTTCAATAATGGTGTAAACCATTTTAAGAAACGACAATTGAAAACTCTTGAAGTTATTTATGTATGATGTAAATAACTTTCACAGCTTATTTCACTAATCTAAGAAGCACAGTAAATAAATAAAATGAACACCACGTCAGAAAATAAAGAATTGTACTTATCACTTGTAAATAACATCAGTACTAAGAAAAACTAGAATTTTGTTTGTTTGAAGACATACATAAAAGTTAAATTATTTCATGTTTTGTAGTGGCGAAATGTAAATAAATAAAAGAATTTGGAATGTAGTATTTGTAAGAACAATAATTTTTAGTTGCATTATTTAAATTTAGATATTAAAAACATTCCACACATTTCGACAAATTTTTATATAGACAAGACCAGAGTCGATAATTTTGAAAATGGTAAAAAGTGAAAAAAAAATTATAGTAGGATAAAACCCGTTAAAAAAGGACAAGAATATAACAAAAATGAAAGGAAAAATAATTTACGGGCGATCTGAGGTCGGGAAGTGGAAGGGGGTGAGTTTTTAGGGGAAAAAAACGGTGTATCTCGATTTCCGGCAAAACTACAAGTCCTATGGAAAAAAATTAAATGACGAAGTTGTAGGTAATAAAGAGACCTACAACTTTTGTGATTACACTTTTTTCACATAACCTCAAAATTTATGTGAAAAGTTCAAATAATCAAGTTTTTGGTTTTTTATTTGTATCTTATGCAAAAAAAAATTTTTTCACGAAATTTGGTGAAAACTTACCGTTTTATGTCCTAAAGACACAGTAATTTTTTTGATTTCAAATATTTATTTTTTCACCTTATTTTGACTCAATATCGAAAAAACACCCTAATTTTCAATCGAAAATTCTCGCGTCAAAATATTAGCTATTTAAAAAAAGTTGGGGAGTTTTTTGTTCGTTGTAATCTCTTCTTTCTGATAATGTAAAAAAAATATATACATTACTATGGTAAATGTTCTCAGAAAATGCAAAGAAAAGAAAAAAAACTCTAATGAGAATTTTTTTTTTTAATCACTATCTACAATTTTGAGCTATTTAGTAAAATTGACACTTTAATTACTTGAAAAACGTAAGATTCTATGTTACATTGATAAACAAAAAAATGCAAATCGAAATATACTACTATAATTAACAACCAAATAAGTTAATATTTAATAAGACATCTACAATATTTTGAGAAAGTTGTAGAATATTCTTTAAATTATGTGCATAGATGCCTATTTATTGCTATTTTAAGATAACTTATATACCTGCGTTACCTAGTGATAATTTGTGAGTCAAGATATTTATCTTTTGGTCCTTTTAAATCAATTAACTTCAAATAATCATGACATTTATTTTCTCAAACCAGGTTCTGGAAATGTAAAAGATCTATTTTTCACGTCTAATAGTTTCAAATATGAATCCTTCAAAAATATCGTTGCATTTCTGCATTGTTTTTCTGGTTGCGATACAACATCTGGATTTGCCAGAAAAGGAAAGAAGAGTATTGTAAATTTATTATTAGATGATAAAAATGTGTCAAATTTGGCCAATATTTTTTATAAAAAAGATGCAAACAAAAAAGATAACGAAAAAAATGGATTACAATTAATCAAATCTATTTATAAATGTAAAAATGATAATATAACACTGAATCAATTAAGATTTCAAAAATATCAATTGGCAAAGATTAAATCATCTATCATATGGCAAATCTCCCACTCACAGAAGGTGCAGCAGAACAGCATTGTTACAGGGCATATTATCAACTTCAAACTTGGCTAGGTAACGAACTGACAGCAACAGATTGGGGCTGGAAGCAACATCAACGTGGGATTATGACCAAATTTACAGAGAAGGAGTTAATTCCGGAAATATTGCTCAAAACTATTTGCTGCAGCTGTGAAACCGGATGTAACAGTTTAAAATGTGGCTGCTGAAAACATGGCTGCTGAAAACATGGCTTAAAATGCACAAATTTATGCTCAAATTGTAATGGTTCTGAAAAATGCACCAACGTGGAAGAAAAAACCTACGAGGAAGTTAGTGATTCAGATGAAATTGTGGATGAAGGACCAATTCAGACTAAAAATAATATTGGATACGAAGACGGTGATGGTCTTGAAGATTTCGAAGATCTACTAGAATCGGGAAGGTTTGTCGAATCTAACGATGAAGAAATGCCACCGAAGAGACAAAAAGTAATGGATAAGTGATTAGGGTTCAAGATAAGATTTATAAATAAGAAGATTAATGCATTTTAAAATATTATTATAAATAATAATAATAATCAGTATAAAGTATCTAAATTCAATAGTACGATTTACATTTCTATTCATATATTATGAGATTTTCTATGACATAAATGCAATTAGAATTTAATAAATCAACTTTTTGACTAAAAAAAATTGCAGCAATTACATTTTTTAATTGAAATCCCCCCTTTAAATTCTATCTTTTATATTTAGAACAACTATTTTCGCATGTTTCTTTCAATTTTTATGATTTATGGATTTGTAATTTTTTTGTTTATCAATGTAACATAGAATCTGACGTTTTTCAAGTAATTAAAGTGTCAATTTTACTAAATAGCTCAAAATTGTAGATAGTGATTAAAAAAAAAATTTCTCATTAGAGTTTTTTTTCTTTTCTTTGCATTTTCTGAGAACATTTACCATAGTAATGTATATATTTTTTTACATTATCAGAAAGAAGAGATTACAACGAACAAAAAACTCACCGACTTTTTTTAAATAGCTGATATTTTGACGCGAGAATTTTCGATTGAAAATTAGGGTGTTTTTTCGATATTAAGTCAAAATAAGGTGAAAAAATAAATATTTCAAATCAAAAAAATTACAGTGTCTTTAGGACATAAAACGGTAAGTTTTCACCAAATTTCGTGAAAAAAATTTTTTTTTGCATAAGATACAAATAAAAAACCAAAAACTTGATTATTTGAACTTTTCACATAAATTTTGAGGTTATGTGAAAAAAGTGTAATTACAAAAGTTGTAGGTCTCTTTATTACCTACAACTTCGTCATTTAATTTTTTCCATAGGACTTGTAATTTTGCCGGAAATCGAGATACACCGTTTTTTACCCTTAAAAACTCACCCCCTTCCACTTCCCGACCTCAGATCGCCCGTAAATTATTTTTCCTTTCATTTTTGTTATATTCTTGTCCTTTTTTAACGGGTTTTATCCTACTATAATTTTTTTTTTCACTTTTTACCATTTTCAAAATTATCGACTCTGGTCTTGTCTATATAAAAATTTGTCGAACTGTGTGGAATGTTTTTAATATCTAAATTTAAATAATGCAACTAAAAATTATTGTTCTTACAAATACTACATTCCAAATTCTTTTATTTATTTACATTTCGCCACTACAAAACATGAAATAATTTAACTTTTATGTGTGTCTTCAAACAAACAAAATTCTAGTTTTTCTTAGTACTGTTATTTACAAGTGATAAGTACAATTCTTTATTTTCTGACGTGGTGTTCATTTTATTTATTTACTGTGCTTCTTCGATTAGTGAAATAAGCTGTGAAAGTTATTTACATCATACATAAATAACTTCAAGAGTTTTCAATTGTCGTTTCTCAAGTTTCTTAAAATGGTTTACACCATTGTTGAACGCGTTAAAATGATTTTTATTTGCGGAGCCAAAATCGACGGCCATATTTGTCAAAAGACATCGGGAATGAAATGTTGGGACTCAAGTGAGTTAGTAGCAACATTTGAAGAAACGATATGTTTGCAATAAGCAAATGGATGGGCCAAGATTGCTTATTGAGGCCGCTCAGATTGAGGTTCTTGGTCAAGTTGCTATGGCCCCCACTACGACCCTTCGTGAAGTTGTACAACAAACTGATCTGTCGTATGAGTCAGTCAGAAAAGTATTGAAGCTTCACAAATTTCAACCATACAAACTGCTAATGACTCAAGTATCATGACCCGGAGAGACTTATTGAGTTTTGCGAAATTATGACTAACATGATTATTAATCAGCCTATTTTAATAAAAAATAGACGTTTTAGTGACAAATGCAGTTTTTACTTAAATTACAAGGTCAACAAACAAAACTGTCGTTAAAGGAGCGACTTCAATGCACACATTATTAGAGAGGGACATACGCAATATCATCAAAAAATAAACGTTTGAGCGGGTATATTAGGCAATACTCCAGTTCCTTAAACCTAAACAAAAAATAAACTGTGAGCAGTAGTACCAGTGTAGTTCAAATCGAGCTCACGGGGATTCTCATAGCAACAAAAGCACCAAAAATAATATCATTGAAAGGAACATGCTCATCTATACAGATAGCAGACACGTACTACTCACCCTAGACAGACCACGAATTTATTCAGGGTTAGTACTAGAATGTCACGAAGCTGTGCCCAAAGTATCCATCAACAATGTGGTAACTTAAGATGGATCAAAGGTCACGCCACATCGAAAGGTAACTGTCTTGTTGATTCACTTGCCAACCAAATACTTTTTGCACCTGGCCCTTCTATTCGACTAACATCGGTAGTGACAGGCCTAATTATGGAACATTCCCTTGTGAAATTCAAGGAAAGATGGGATGAAACAAGAAGCTACAGACTTGCTAGGAAGCTTCTAAGTTATCTAGGGCGCACAAATACTTACTAGACAAAATCTGTGCTTGATTACAGGCATTCTGACTGGACATTGCCAACTACGGAAGCATTTCCATATTATAGGGCTGTCAGAATCTACACTCTGCGGGGGGCGCGAACAAGAAGATGAGACAATCGAGCATATATATATTCTACGATTGCCCGACGCTCTCATTTATTAGAAGATTTGTGTTCGGCGAGAATTGGCTAACATCGGCCGATATAAGAGAAGCACCTGTTGGCGACGTTGTCAACTACATTAAATCTCTAGGCTGGCTCACGAGCTAGGAGATGTCTATGTACTTAGGAAGCTGCACAATGGGCCTAGTAAGGTCTAAGTGCCGTGGGTTAACCCATCCTCCTCACGTTACAGATACAAATACTGTCATCGGTCCCCTCTTCATAAATGATAATCTAAATGGTCAAATTTATGCCGAAATGTTAGATAGATCTATAAAACCTCGTATAATTCATGAGGTGAAAAATCGAAGGGACGTCAATGAACGTCTAGTTCTAGATGAACATTTGATGTACTTCCAACAGGACGGAGCACCTCCTCATTATGTACGCCCAGTAAGAGAGTGGTTGGATAATCATTATCCGGCGCAATGGCAAATTTGTAAGGGATTTTCTCGCCACAGAGAAAACGGTTCCTTACGAATGGCGCTGGTTATTGGCGGTTCTCGAGCGCGAGATTTTTGGTTATGGTTTACTCCACAAACTCTCGAAATGGCGTCGAAAGTACTCGGGTAGCTACAGATGGAGATGAAAAATTCCAGGGGTCAAAGGTCACTTAGACACAATGATAGGCCACAATTAACGGGCTTTAATCGTTGCTTGGGATGGTATAGAATTTATCACTAGCTGAAATACAAGGGGGAAATAAAGTATGGAATTAGTAACCAGTAATGCGGCAAGTTAACATTGACACATATATTGTGAATAACTATTTACACATTAAAAATAAAAAAAATTATATATTTCAACGCCCACCCTCGTTGCGATGATAGTCAATATAACCCTGAACATAAAAACAAAACAAAAACGGACGGTATTGAATCCCGACTAGTCTCAATCAGACGTCAAAATTGAATTAAACTAAAATGTACTTTACTAGTTCGGTAAGAAAAAATTATTTATATGGTCGCAGAGAGTGCGAGGAGATAGGGTCGTGAAAGAACCACTTGTAGTAAATATTCGGGAAAAAAATTAATTTATACCCGGGGCAGCCTATTATCCCAGAATGAGCTGATCGTCATCACGAGCCCGCTCAGACAGGGTAATGAAGCTATTTAAGATTTCTGTAATTTGCAATTTGCACGAAAAAAATAAAGAATACAAAGGGAAAAAGAAAATTAACGCGGATAGTACCCAATCCAAGAATGAGTTAATCGTCATCACGAGCCCACTCAGACAGGGACAGGATACTATTTAAGATTATTTAAATTGACAGTGAAAGAGAAAACAAAACTATTATCAGAGGGAAGAAAACTACTAACGCGGATAGTACCTAATCCAAGAATGAGCTGATCATCATCACGAGCCCGCTCAGAGAGGGACAGGATACTATTTAAGATTATTTAAATTTGCGGTAAAATAGAAATCAAAACTATTAAAAGAGGGAAAACGTCTCCTCGAAAACTCTGTTTCTAAATATTTCCAACTTATTTTTAACGTGGCACTTAATAAACATAAGTATTTATCAATGAAATCAAATTTAATTCCCGATTTAACCTACCAAGAAGAAAAGTTTAATTTCTTAGGTCAGACTAACTACAAAATTTCTAAATCAACGGTATTACAATTTTAAAGAACTAAATCCTATCATTTATTATTTAAATCAAATTCAATTCCCTTTAAAGAAACGATGTTCTATTTTTAAAGAACTAACTTCTAATATTTATTAAATCAAATTAAATCTTTCTCATAACAATATCTTTAAAAACGGTATTCTATTTTTAAAGAACTAACTTTTAATACCTATTTGTTAATTAAATTAAATTTTTCTCACAACAATATCTTTAAAAAAACGGTATTATATTTTCCAAGAAATAAATTCTAATATTTATTAATGAAATCAAATTATATCTTTTTAACCCAACAATGAATTAAACTGTTCCTATTTTTAAAAGATAATTCAGTTTTTAAATTAAACTAAATGCGGTCTCAATATAAAACGTTTATTCTACAAAAAAAAACTGAAAAATGTATCGACGGTTGACCTAATTGAAAATGCGGCTTTAACTTTTAACTGGCTGAAATCAAGTGCCTCTTCAAATCTTTTTAATTCGCGACGAAAGTGAGAGTAATTCCCACTCTACGACCAGTACCACCGCGCATCGATATTTCGATTGGCGGTGCGCAGCTGTTCCGACGCCTAAAACAAGCAGCTCGAGTGCGCTTATTATTTATTAAAAATGATAAATTAAAATAAACCGATTGAGGAAAAATTGACTTCGTTACAATTGCTAGGTCATCAGATCTGACACCGCTGGATTTTTTCCTATGGGGTCACTTGAAATCCGTTGTATTCAAAACTCAACCCGACTTAATTGAACAACTGCAAGGAATAATTTATGGGATCTATATATGTGGTATATCCCATCAATAAATAAATACGAATTCATGAAAATATAATTTTAAAATAAATTGTATGTCATGACATGTATAAATTGTAAATTCTAAAGTCATAATTATTATAAACAATATTTTGTTTCCCTCGCGATGAGTTCAACCTTTTGTCTTCGCTAGAACTGCCACGAAAGGTTATCTAAATGATGACGGCAATTTAATGTGTATGACGTAATGAAAATGAAAATGAAAAAGATATGTAGTGCAAGTATGTCGCTACATACCTCCCCCTTATATAAAAAATGTATTGTCAGTCATCAAAAGTCGATAAGGTGTTGATTGTTGCATATTTCTATATCTACGAGTACCTTCACCTTAATCAAAACAAAATTTTAATATGACTGTATATGAAATTGATTGAAATTTTTAATTTAATTGTCAAAAATATGTCATCAGTAATGTCAGTATTTTCTATAAATAATGTTGTATTTTAGATCGTGTTCTGGATGAATTATCCATTCTTTGATTATCGAAATTGCCCCGTTGTTAAGTGTTTAGTAATTCTATGTTATCTAGCAGGTTCTTTCTATTATATAAAGAATACTGCCATTGATACAATTAAGAATTACCATACTATTAGGACAATTAGTGTCCTAAATAGAAAAACATTAACGAAAAGAAGGCATTAATAGTTAAAAAATTCTACGATCTAATAAAAAGTAATGTTAATCATGACGTACAAATAGAAATATTTTTTGTTTTTTTTTTTAAGTATTTATTCTTTAAATATCAATGTGTAAATGTGCCTATTTGGTAAGTTAAAATTTCCTTTTCATTCAGTTATTTGTTTTTTATCAATGTGCAAAAAATGTACCTATTTGATAAGTTATTTGTTTTTATTTAGTAATTACTATTATGCAGACAGGTTCTTCCTTATGCGAAGAATACTGTCAATACAAGATATAAGTAAATACTGATTTTATTGTTCTTTTGGACAATTATGGTCCTTAATAGAGTAAAAAATATTAAATATACTAGTTACATGTAGTTGGACAATTAAGGTCCTTAATAAAAAATGCTAGTTGCATGACTTCGGTTATGTAGTGCTCATTTGCGTTTCGTTAATTTGTACGTTATTTTCTTAATTAAGTCGTCATGATTAGAATTGGTCATTTGTAGGGTTTATTAAATAAATAGTCGGTTAAAATGCTTTTTACATGGTCAAAAATATGAAAATAATGTCAAAAATGATAACTAATGATAGAAAAAATTAATATTTTCAATTCGTGGCAGTCAGCGACAAAAAGATTAAACTCACCGGGTTTAATGTATCTGGAGTCCAATCCACGTATCTTGTTCGGAACTTTTCGGAATTTTCCGGAGGCGTACTGGATCTACATTTCTTCTTAGTAGGGCCCGTTAAAGAATCCGGGTTATCGGGAACCGCAGCAGGCTCAAAAAACCGAGGTACGGCCAAAAATAAAGCCGTCGCTAACGCGTACTACCCATAAGTATCTCACCAACAAATAGTATCAGATAGATGTATCCTCAAAATCTTTGAAGGTCGGGCATTCTACGGGGTCACCAATTATGGGATCTATATATGTGGTATATCCCATCAATAAATAAATACGAATTCATGAAAATATAATTTTAAAATAAATTGTATGTCATGACATGTATAAATTGTAAATTAAAAACCAATTGTGGGATCTTTATATGTGGTATATCCCATCAATAAATAAATACGAATTCATGAAAATATAATTTTAAAATAAATTGTATGTCATGACATGTATATAAAATTGTAAATTCTAAAGTCATAATAATTATAAACAATATTTTGTTTCCCTCGCGATGAGTTCAACCTTTTGTCTTCGCTAGAACTGCCACGAAAGGTTATCTAAATGATGACGGCAATTTAATGTGTATGACGTAATGAAAATGAAAATGAAAAAGATAGGTAGTGCAAGTATGTCGCTACATACCTCCCCCTTATTCGTGGCAGTTCTAGCGAAGACAAAAGGTTGAACTCATCGCGAGGGAAACAAAATATTGTTTATAATAATTATGACTTTAGAATTTACAATTTATACATGTCATGACATGTATAAATTGTAAATTCTAAAGTCATAATTATTATAAACAATATTTTGTTTCCCTCGCGATGAGTTCAACCTTTTGTCTTCGCTAGAACTGCCACGAAAGGTTATCTAAATGATGACGGCAATTTAATGTGTATGACGTAATGAAAATGAAAATGAAAAAGATATGTAGTGCAAGTATGTCGCTACATAATTGTATAAGAATGATGGTTGAGAAGCTATCCACATACACAAATTTACACTGAGAAAAATATAGCTTTATCGTAATAGTCTTATAACTTGGTTCAAATGACATGTAGATAGCATTGTACACTTTTTTGCTTGGGATATGTTATCTAGTTTGCTCTTTTCTTCAGCCCTGATACCATGCTGGAGTTTCTCGAGCCGTCTGAGGGGGTACAATTGAGGGTGAATTGAAACAAAAAATCATAGAAGCAACAAATGGTTTTGCACACATTTCTGCTTGGGATATGTTATGTAGTTTGCTCTTTTATTTATCCCTGATACTATGCTGGAGTTTGTCGAGCCGTCTGAGGGGATGAAATTAAAAAAAAATCATAGAAGCCACAAATGACATTGTGCACCTTTCTGCTTGGGATATGTAGTTTGGTCTTTTCTTCATCCCTGATATCATGCTGGAGTTTCTCGAGCCGTCTGAGGGGGTGAAATTAAACAAAAAATCATAGAAGCCTCAGATTGCTCGACAAACTCCAGCATTGTACCTCCTCAGACGGAGCAAAAGTTAATTGCGGGTATGGTTGTTATGTATTGAAACCTCCACAATTAAAATCTGAAAATGAAAGCCTCTACGTGTCATTTGAACCAAGTTATATGACTATTACGATAGAGGTAAAATTTTTTCAGTGTACATTTGTACACTGGATAACTTCACACCCGTATAAGAATGTAGAAATATTTCACCTGAGACTCTTCAACATGTCCGAGAACAGTTTGAATATCGAATTACCACACTATGGAACCCATTTTGAACAATTTTCTAAGAAGTTACATTATTTAAATTAAAAACATTCCATACATTTGTGAAGTTAGGTACTTTAATTTTGACAATAATATAATAATGCAATAGAATTGCATAAGGATTACAAAAATTGTAAAAGAAATAAGGGTTGCAATTTTAAAATTTTAGGAGTAGGTGCCCTGGGGGTAAGGAAGTTGAAAGTAATACGACAATTGTTAGAGACAAATGTAATTTTTAAGTTTTTTCCTTAGATATTAAGAATCTGGACGGATCTGGCAACGGCGCTCTATGTTCCAGACATTCGGCCTCATTCTCCGGTTATTCGCAATAGTTTGTTAGCAGGAGTTTTTCTCTAAAACAGTGTGGCCCGCGGAGCCCTGGGACTCCGCAAAGCCTTTGTGGGGGCTCCGCGAAGAAAATAGTCATAATAAAAAAAGCGGTACTATCGCTACAAAAGGGTGGGACTTGGCTTGAGGACTTTTTGAGGAAGAACGATATGATTTTGGATTTTGCTTGGAGGACCTTTTTTTTAGAAGACTCCAAGAGGAAGGAGGATATGATTTTGTTATTTTTTGCTGGGGCTTCGCAAAGAAAGGGGGGACCTACCTCGAGGCCTGTTTTTTTTTTGGAGTCACTAAGAGAAAGGACGATATGGGCCGTTTTTTAGAAATGTGTTTAGGGTTCCGTCAAATATTTCGCTTTTCAAAAAGGTTCCGTCACCAAAAAAGTTTGAGAACCACTGCTCTAAAAGAATCGTTGTAATTAGTACGTAATAAGTTGCTGTTGTACTGTTTCTCATGTCTCAGCTTGTCGGAGAATAAAACAATTTGTGTTAAATAGTATTTTAGTTTTATCGAACCGGAGATCTCACCCAAAGCGGTGTTTTGGTGAGACTCTCTCAGTAACAATATATGCCTCAACAATTGTCCCCCTTGATAAGTATATTGAGATGTTTCGCCAAATTTTCATACTTTTGTAGAGGCAACATTAAATGCTGTTCGTTTTCAAATTAACACCCTGTATGTATTTCGTCGACACAATGCCAACTTAACCGGAGCAGTTTAGAATAAGGGTTGCTTCTCACTACTAAAAAAAGAACATGTCGATGGCGTGGCGTCGTATTGCTGGGTAGTAATAAATTTTGCATAAAATTTACAGAAAAAAAATGTAAATATTTTCTAAATGTATTTTGTAATCTGGTATTTTTGTAATCTGGCATGGCAGTTCTACGCTTTCATATTAAGATATCCTTTTCCTATTAATTATAATAGAGGCAAGGGAAACGCACGCAGATGCTCTGTCAAGATCGGCGTCAAGATATAAGATTTACTCAGATGAATATGTCTGAAATTAAGGAGGTATATCTATTTCTTTCAGGAATTTCTGAAGGGTTCTGGCAGATTACCCAATCAGGGCTCTTCTCAATCAGAATTGGAATTCAGCTTGCTTTCCCTCCGCTTGGGGTACGCATGGCGGCATTGAAGCGCAGATGGGTCATTATTTCACCAGTTGGATGTCCTACTCCTTCCTATTTATTCGGCTCATGCATTTTTGCATCCATTGTACGGTCTAAGCGGGCTCCGAGCTGTGCAAATTCGAATACCATTTAACCACAAATTTGTTAATATTTGGTTATGGGTTTAATGTATAAATTAATTTTATTTCTATAAATTTATTGAATTTACCACTCATGAAATTTAACCTCAAGCCGTAAACAGGGCTACACTGCTGGGAACTTGTGATCGATGTGTTGAATACATTTCACAGCATCTACCAATATTTAGATCACCATAATTTTTCTTCATCTACAAAATTGTTACCAGTTATTATTTCTACTATTTCCCACTTTACTGATTTGTTTGTTCGCATTTTCACTACACTACATCAGTTACTGAACAATTTTCTCCTAAAATAAAATTCCTTATATTTTTTCAACTGCCATTTTGGCGATTATCATAAAACCATATATATCTTTTCAGAAGTAGAATCCGGTCCTAACGACAGCCTACTAGTCCTAGAAACCAAATTCCAAAACGTAGGTCAAGTCGTGATACGGCAAGAAGAAGAAATCTCGAAACTTAACGCACTTTGTCGATCCTTGCAAATGGAGTTAGACAAAAATATAGCAGCACAAAGGATTTTAGTTCAGCAACAGCAAGACTTAGAATTGGAGAGCATAGAATTACAAGATTTCATGCAAGCTGAAAAGACGACTTTGCACGACGCTTTGAAGGAGTCTGAAGCCGAAGTTCACAGGAATCAGTTGATCATTCAGGCTAAAAATAAGGAAATGGCCGAAAAGCAAGAAGAATGTAAACAGCTGGTAAGTTCATGTTATAGTATATTACAATATACTGTAAAAGGTCTTTACAAAAACATACCACATATTCCTTAGACCAAAATAAGTCGATTTAAGTAAAATTACCTTAGTACACAGTTGCTTCGTTTGGTCTCCAGAGGGCCTTGAAGTTACAATTTTTAAATCGTTTTTCCCATATAAATTTAAAACGGCATATGCGATTTTGCTGTAATTTGGTATATTGGTAGAGTTTTATGTGGCAAAAAAATGGTATTAAAATTTTGTCCGATAATAATACATAGGCGTAGAACTTGATTTTTTAAATAATTGCACCTTTAAAAATTCTACGCCAATGGAAGAAAAGGAGTTTGAGTATGAAATTTAGATTGCGCAACTCATTTACTTTAAAAAAGGTACTCTTGATAAGACTCGATTACTCTCATGGTTTTCGCTAAATTTCTGTTTTAATAATTTAGAGTGTATAGGTTTCACAAAAATATTTATTTACAACATAATCAAAATAGAGATTTTACAAAAATTGTTCAAAATGTTCACCATTTCACAAAGATTTATACGTCGAAGTTAAAATGTATCCTTTCCATAACTTCTTCATCACCTCTAAGATTGTTTATTGCATCTTGGATACGTTGCCAGAGTTGTTCCTCATTTTCTACAGGTTCCCTGTAAACTGTGGATTTCAGATGTCCCCATAAAAAGTAATCCATTGGTGTTAGGTCTGGGGAACGTGGTGGCCAGTTTACAGGTGCGACATTACCTCTGCCTATCCATTTGTGTGTATATTGTTCATTCAAGTGGTTTCTAACGTTTAAAGAAAAATGTGGTGGAGCTCCATCTTGCATAAACCACATATCTCTCCGAAGTTGGAGGGGTAAATCTTCTAACAATTCTGGCAACGTATTTTGTAGAAAATCCAAATAATTTTTTCCAGTTAATCTTCGTGGAAGTATGAAAGGACCAACAATGAAATTACCAATTATTCCAGCCCACACATTAAATTTTGAATTCGTGCTGAAAATGGTTTACCTTTATTGCATGCGGATTTTCAACGGCATAAACATGTTCATTATGGGTATTAGTTATACCTCTTCTTGTAAAACCCGCTGCATCGGTAAAGAGAACCTCCTTGACAAAGTTTGGATCTCTTTCTCTTTGCATATTAACAAATCGACAAAAACCCAAACGAATTTGAGGATCATGGACTAATAATTCTTGTACTGGCTTCTTATGGTATGGATATAGCAATTGTTCTCTAAGCAATTTATGTACGACATCTTTACTTACTCCTAGTTCCCTTCCAATTCGTCTGGTGCTTAATTCTGGATCTTCTTCAACACGTTCTAAAATGTCTTCTTCAACTTCAGGAATCCTTACAAAACGTTCTCTCCCATTATCAACAGTGTTGGGAGCAAAGGAACCGGTCTCCCGAAGACGTCTCTCAACAGCAGCAAAAGTTGGGTGGCTAGGTACATGACGATTTGGAAACCTTTTAGAGTACACCCTGACACTCTCTCGAGCATTTCCTTCACAAAATCCTAATGTCAGTAACATATCGGTATATTCTGCATTGGTATATTGTACAGCCATATTAATAAACCACGCATTTGTTTTTTTAATTATTGAGTCAGATAGAACACTTTCAATCATTAATAAGAGATTAGGTGTTAAAACTTGACAATATTTTTATTTAGATGAAACTATGGAAACCAACAATAAATGTTTTTGTATACGTATTGCAGGCAAATAATTAATATTCCTCAAAAAATCGTACATGGCAAGAATCGAGTATTTTTGTTAAAAGTCTCGATTAGAGGTGTTGAAGAAGATATGAAAAAAGTACATTTTTATGTTTTTCATCGTATAAAATTTTGTCCGATAATAATACATAGGCGTAGAACTTGACTTTTTAAATAATTGCACCTTTAAAAATTTTACGCCAATGGCAAAAAAGGGGTTTGAGTATGAAGGGTACTCATTTACTACAAAAAAGTACCCTTGATAACCCTCGATTTACTCTCATGGTTTTGACAAAATTTGTATTTTAATAATTATTGTTTATGTTCTAAAATTACTAAAATGCAAATTTCGTCAAAACCATGAGAGTAATCGAGTCTTATCAAGAGTACCTTTTTTAAAGTAAATGAGTTGCGTAATCTAAATTTCATACTCAAACTCCTTTTCTTCCATTGGCGTAGAATTTTTTAAGGTGCAATTATTTGAAAAATCAAGTTCTACGCCTATGTATTATCATCGGACAAAATTTTAATACGATTTTTTTTGCCACATAAAACTCTACCAATATACCAAATTTCAGCAAAATCGCATATGCCGTTTTAAATTTATATGGGAAAAACGATTTAAAAATTGTAACTTCAAGGCCCTCTGGAGCCCAAACTAAGCAACTTTGTACTAAGGTAATTTTACTTAAATCGACTTATTTTGGTCTAAGGAATATGTGGTATGTTTTTGTAAAGACCTTTTACAGACGGAATACTTTTTAAAATTACTTTTGCACAAGTCATTATTTTTCCTTCGACAAATATACAACCAGGTAATCTGCCAATGCATGTTCGATCTAGATATTGCTATGTTCAGTGTTGGATTACGGAATTGGGTTCGATTCCCGATCAAAAAATATAATTTCAGAAAAAATTCAAATTGAACAAACTACATACGTGTAAAAAACAAATCGATTTTATTTCTTTTACTTTTAATAAAGACATTAACCTCATAAATCAAAATATAAATAAATGATGGTGATATTTGATAGCTTATGCGGAAATTAGATTCTTATCCACACATGGGCTAAAAATAGATTCACGCTTGTAATATAGGGCACTTTCCATAGGACTACACAGAGTAATATTTTTTTTTCAAGCATGTCTCATAATTATATTTTCTATTTGCATGTTGTGTTTCATCGACCAGGGGTCCTTTTCCGTTCCCTTTTATTTAATTTTCTATTATTAAAAAAATATTTAGAACTTCTTTTTACTTCTTCAAACTTCAGAAAGTAGTATTAGGCAGCTGATGGAGATTTAGGTATACGATTTTGTCGTTATGGCATGATGTACGGGGAGTTAAAAAAATAGTATAAAATATTTAAAGAGGTATGTTATATTGGGAATGGGGTATTAATACACTGCGACCTAAACTATTTGTTGTGCCCCTTTCTATCATTAATGCAGAAAGGAAATAGTCTCGATGTCTATAACGACCCTTCCAATCCTATATTCTCAAGGAAGTTTAGAATTAGCAGTGGCTTCAAGTTAGGTAGATTGTCCCCTTCTATTTAGTATGCTCCTAAGTATAGTGCCCTTGAATTCTGGATTGCTACACATTCAGTCAGAATGTGAATGGAGGATTCGTCCTCCTTCTCATAGAATCTGCACCGTCTTCTACCACTCTCAGTTTACTAAGGTGTCTTCTGAGTCGGCAATGTCCGATAAGGATCCATAATACAATGCGTAACCTGTTCTTGCTTCCGATCTTTTTTGGTTATACTCACTCAGAAGTATCTTAGTCCAACAGGTTGATCCAATTATTGGTTTCTATTTCCCAATTCTTCTTTAATCTCTCCTAATATTGTGTTACTACTGATACCATAAAACGGTTCTGGTATCACAAAGGGTATTTGAGCCCCTTTCGTTGTTAGACTATCTGCAATCTCATTACCCTTTACCCCATTTTGTCCCGGTACCCAAGTGAGAGTAACTGTATTTTTTCCTCGCCTAGCTTATTCAGTTTTTCTAGCATCTCTGAAGCTAATTACGTCAGAGTTTAGCGCTTTTATGGCTGCTTGACTATCGGGCATGATAGTTTCTCTCAATGTTTAACTGGATACATTTCTCAATGTCGTGAATTTTTGCTAAAAAGATGCTTGGGTACTTACCCAATCTTTCAGAATGCCTGGTTCTAGGCCTATTCACTCCAGTTGCTTCTATAGTTTTGGAACCATTCGTATACCACTGAATAGCATTTCCTTTGGTTACAAACCCGATGGATTCTTGGCTCCATTCTTTCTTGCGGCTTAGCTCTGTGGTTTTGAAGTTTTCCTCAAGACTGTACTTTTTTATCATTTCATCCTGGGACATATCCTAAGTATCTTCGATCTTGATTACGCCGTCTGATTACTTCATTAAATTTAGAGAGGTGTGGTTTAAGATCACATCCATTCCGCCCCTTGGACAAGTTCTCATAGCACCGGTGATGCAAACACAGGCTAGTCTTTGTACTTTTAAGTAGTAGTAGTAGTTAAACTAGTTCTGTTACTCCAGACTACAGCCACGTAAGTGATAATTGCTGTATACATCCATCGCAATATGTTCAGGTTATATCCCCTTCTTTTAATGTTTCTACATAACATTGAAGCGTTTGCGGGCTTATTTCTATCTATCTGAATTAGGGCGTAGTTGTTCAAAGCCTACTTATACTGAAGCTCTAGGCCTATTGTAACCCTCACAGTTTCTATACTATCAGATTGATTTTCTTGACGAATTCAAGAATATGTCTGATTAGCCCTTTCGCGATTTCTTCAGGTTCCGTATATTGTACCCCGAAGTTCCATTCCCGTTCCCATTTAAGGTTCCGACAGTGACATAGTATATGAACAGGAGTTTTCGTTCTCCTCTTCAAATATTCTGCATAGGGAGTCATCAGATATCCCTAAGATATTTAGGTGTCTTCTAAGGCCGCAGTGTCCCGTAAGGAGTCCTATTACGGCCTTGAGTTCGCTTCTGTTGAGGTTTAGCAGTTGATTTTGTCTGCTCGTGGATAGCTCCTCTATGAATCTTTTGGACTGTCTAAATCCAGGAAGTTCCAACCAGAGCCTATGGTGTTCTCTATTTATTTATTCCTTTAACACCCATTTAACATGTTGGTATGAGATACCACATGTGGGTTCTGGTCCAATAAGGGTTTTTCCCGCTCCCTTCCTTGCTAGAAGTTCTGCTTTCTCGTTTCCAAACACTCCCTCATGTCCTGGCACCCATTCAAGGGTGACCTTGTTATGTTTTGCCAGGGCCTGGAGGGACTGTTAGCAATAAAGTATTGATTTAGATTCCACTTCTACCCTTTTCAGTGCTTTAAGGGTTGCCTGACATGATAAATACCCTCTTATCTCTAAAAGAGTAATTTAGCATGACTTTGGCGCCGGCATTTATTACTGTTACTTCAGCCTAGAAGACTGTTGTCAGTGACCCCAAGTTCAGACTAATTGTCCTCCCTGAATTCACATGGCAGATCCCGGTTCCTGTGCTGTTTTTCATTTTCGAACCGTCTGTATACTAGATGGATTCGTTTTGTTTTCCCTGCTTTTAGCACTTTCCGGTATTTGAAGTGGGCTTATTTACTACTTCTTATCTATGTGTCCAAGGTAAGGCCTAGATATTTGATTTCTTTTATCCATTCTATATCTATCCCATCTAATTTGACGGTTTTGAGATTGATTTTTCATTTTCTAGAAAAGGTTGCTCGTGTTGTTTTGGTGGGGTTTATACCAAGTCCCACATCGCGGCACCATCTTTTGGTGTGTTCTAGTCCTCTTTGGATTATCACACACGATATTTCCAAACTTTCCTCTAGGAAATATTAATATATCATCGGCATTACCTTGCCGAAGTCAGTCAATCTACAAACAGTTAGGCTCCACATTAGTTCTTGTGGACCTCCTCTGTTTGTGCAGATGCAGATGGTGTCCTGCCCTATCTGTCTCTATGCAGTTCTCGTAGATATCAGCTGATCCATCCATTTAGTGTGGTGCTATCTACTCCTGTTTTAACAGATTCGTGAGGCGTGTTGTCAAACTCTCCTTATATGTCTAAGAAGGCACACACTATCATTTGTTTGTTTGTCAGTGCATCCTGGATTTCATCAGTCAGCTGTACCAGGACAGCTTCTGTCGAGCTTCCTGCTCGGTAGTGTATTGGCTGTGGTGGAGTGGCACCCTTTCCAGGATTTCTGTTCTGATATAATTATCAACAGCCTTCTTCATTGTTTTTAATACAAAGGAGGTGTATATCCAAGTTACAGACTACGGGATATCCGGTTTATATGTGGTAGTAATTCCTCCTGTACTCACTAAAGCAGGACAGGAAATATTATATCCACACCTGGAGACTTAAATGGTTCAAAAGAGTTTACGGCCTACTTTAACCGATTGCTGCTGCATATGTGTTTGACCATTGCTGTGGCCTCTGAACGGTCTGCTTACGTTCCTTGGGTCCCTTATTAAAAAAAGTATGCCCAGGGTAGTGAACTCTCAGTGAAGGTTCTATTTGGTTTCTTTAACGCCATAGCTGTATCAACTCTCTTTTTTGCCAGTTTCGTTGCCGCAGCTGTAGAGTTAATCTACTAGCAGAATTTCCTGAAGTGTCTCGGTGTAGTTCTGCCAATCTCCGCATTGCTTGGCCCTGTTATAGAGCTTCCGCACTTCTGATCGTGAGTTTGACAGTTTCCACCAAGGAGTATCCCTACTAGTTCTATTTGTTTGAATGGACCAGCTTGATTCATATTCCTCTAGTATTACCTCATTTAGTTATTCTAGATCGCTTTCCAGAGCAAGTGGGTATCTGGGCCCCTTTTTAGTCTGGATACGTGCTAAATTTTGTTTTAGTGTAGTGTTGTGTTTGTCCCAGTCTGTTTTTCTAGAATTCCTTCTGATTATCGTCTCAGGAGTATTGCTCTCCAACTTACACACAATTATCTTGTAATCAGATAGAGATGGTTCACTTGATACTTTTCAGTTTGTAACTAGATCTTTAATGCTCGGTGTACGTAATTGATATCTAATACCCCTTTTCTAACTCTTGTTATAAATGTAGTGGAATTCTTAATGTTGTGCACAATAAGGTTCTTATTAAAAATATATTCTAGAAGTTGCTCATCTCTTTGATTCTTGTCGTGCTTCCCTATGGTCTGACGTCGCATCCAAGAAGTAATGTCAGATTTCTTCTCTGGCAGTACTCCTCTAGCCTCCATACTTCCGGGGATGGTTCAGACCCATCTCCGGCAAAGTAATTAGAAGCTATTACTATGTCTTACTGCCTCGTCCAAATTCAAACGAGAATCCCTGTCATGAATTCTTGTTTTCGTAGACCCATGGTTTATGGATCAGTAAGATCCCTGATTAGTCTTTAGTTAATGTTCTGGAAATCATAGCCGATGCTCCCTTGGCGTGATGCACATTCACTTGGTCGATGATAAGCCTGCCATTTTATTTCTCATTGATAAGGTCCTCAGATGAGTCAGGGTAGAGAGTTGAGTGTCATTCTTATCGGTGGATGTACCGAGAGTTCTTCCGGTTCTTTTGCCTCATCCTTCTTTTGAAGACGTAAGGGAATTTTCCCGAAACTATAATGGATAGTATATCCATTATTTCTGATCCTCTGTCTGGATAGGTCATCTATTCCTACCCTGAGGATTTAGCATTTGCCCTCGTCTCTCATACTGACGATCTTTCACAGCGTGGTCGATAGCCTCATATTATGTGGTGCTTCTATTGCACAAGCTTCTCTACAGTCTGCCCTTGAGTTTTGGTGAGAAAGGTGTGCTTTTGGGATATCGTTGCCGCACATACTTCCAGTTCAACACTCCCTTCCAATTCAAGTGTGGGATTTTAACCTTGAGCCATTCCGCTGACTGTGGAGTTTCACAGTCGATTAGTACCATACCTGGGGATCGATTCTCTATTGTATCCATCGGAAATTTATGACAGTTTCCTACACATAAGAAAGTGTCATAAATTCTTATAGGAAAAGGTTCCTACAAGTCGAGAATCAAATGAATGCCTCCGAATTGAAGCTTGTCCGGAGAACATTTTTTCCACTACCGCAAGATAAAATGATATAAAAAATATCTGACGCCAGAGCTATGTTTGCTTAGACATTACTAGTGTCAAATAAAAAATATTAAAATATATAATTGAATGTTATTTTCTCTTGCAGAAGAAGGTGAGCGAGCAAAGAAGACAAGAAAACGTGAGTCTACACGCTCGACTAGGAGTTTTGGAGACTAAATGTAGAGAATTGTTGGTTCACCAAGGTAGTTCGGTATCTGGAGCTGCCGTGGCTCTATCAGCTCTCATTGGCAGATTGGACGGACTTGTTGAAGAACTGGTTGCAGCTTATACCATTTCGGATCAGGAATTAGATGTAAGTTTTTAGTATTAAGCAGCTATATTTTATTATTTTAATTGTGTTACCAGATAAGGAAAAAACTAGTTTTAATGGTTTCTGCTTATTAGTAAGACTTATTGACAGTGACATTTTCCGCTCAATGGCGGAAAAGCTGTCAAATAACGACAGATCGCTGAAAAAGTGTACTATTGATTGTAACTATAAATAAATAAAATAATATTTTGATTACGAGTGTATAATATAAAACAATATCATCACATATTAAAGTTAACTCAACAAATATTATATTACGGATTATTCTATCAAATAAAATCTACATTACTCAATAAACAGTTCCATAAATAACTTCTTATGAGCAATTAAAAAATACATAAAAAATACCGGTTTATAATAATCACAATCACTGTAACCAAATCTCAAGTTCAACCAGAAATAGGAAAAAATATCCTTAGCCTGAATAGGTCAACTTTGCAATGACAAACATTAAATTCAATTATTCAATTAAAAGCCAATTAAGGCTATATTGGCTCATGCACCATTTAACGGCAGACATTGGCGTCGCTACCTGAAAAGAAGAAGGGATATTTTTAATACTTTTAATAGTATAAATATTTAATAACTCTATTAAGCCATAGACTTGTCCACATATAAGGTTGGAAATACCATAATTGACCATACTATTTGGAAATTGGAAACAGATCTTACCACACAGGTCCCACAAGCGTCAACACTTGTTTACTATTGTAATCAGGGCATACCACCCTGAAAAAGTGAACTCCTATTATAGCAGGGTATCACGAAAATAAAATGTCCTAGAAAAAAACTAAAAAAAACTTAAGTTGAAGTAAATATTAAACTAAAAAAAAAAAAAAAACCACTAAGGGCTGCATCTGGCATTGGGAACTGTTTATCTGCGCAATTTCGGGAATCCGTTATGTCCTATGTCGGCAGATATTAAATCATTAACGAAGTATTGTGTTTTTCGTAAAAAAATCTATTATTATAAGCTCGATTTCAGGAAAACTAAACATTATTTTCCGGTTTTAGTTGTACTGGTTCTAATGGAAATAAAAACTGCAAATATATTTAGTTTTGAAGGAGATTTGAAGGCAAATTTACGAAAGCGTAGAAAGGCCACAAAATATTATTCCGATTTAGATCTTAGAAAGATCGTTTGTTCTGACTTAGAGCTCGAAAAAAAAATAGATTAAAACTCAGAAAAATCGATTTTTCTGACATAGAACTCGGAAAAATAGATTATTCTGATTTAGAACTTAGAAAAATCGTTTTTTCTCACTTAGAACTCGGAAAAATAGATTATTCCGATTTAAAACTTAGAAAAATCGTTTGTTCTGACTTAGAGCTCGAAAAAAAAATAGATTATTCTTATTTAAAAAACAGAAAAATAGATTTTTCTGACATAGAACTCGGAAAAATAGATTATTCCGATTTAGAACTTACAAAAATCGTTTTTTTTTTACTTAGAACTCGGAAAAATAGATTATTCCTAATTAGAAGAACTTAGAAAAATCGTTTTTTCTGACTTAGAGCTCGAAAAAAATTGTTTATTCCGAATTAGAACTTAAAATCGTTTTTTCTGACTTAGAACTCGAAAAAATAGATTATTTCGAATTAGAACTTAGAAAAATCGTTTGTTCTGATTTAGAGCTCGAAAAAAATAGAATATTCCGATCTAAAACTCAGAAAAATCGATTTTTCTGACATAGAACTCGGAAAAATAGATTATTCTGATTTAGAACCTAGAAAAATCGTTTTTTCTCACTTAGAACTCGGAAAAATAAATTATTCCGAATTAGAACTTAGAAAAATCGTTTTTTTTTCTGACTTAGAACTCGAAAAAATAGATTATTCCGAATTAGAACTTAGAAAAATCGTTTTTTCTGACTTAGAACTCAAAAAATAGATTATTTCGAATTAGAACTTAGAAAAATCGTTTGTTCTGACTTAGAGCTCGAAAAAAAAAATAGATTATTCTGATTTAAAACTCAGAAAAATAGATTTTTCTGACATAGAACTCGGAAAAATAGATTATTCCGATTTAGAACTTACAAAAATCGTTTTTTTTTTTACTTTGAACTCGGGAAAATAGATTATTCGTAATTAGAAGAACTTAGAAAAATCGTTTTTTCTGACTTAGAGCTCGAAAAAAATTGATTATTCCGAATTAGAACTTAAAATCGTTTTTTCTGACTTAGAACTCAAAAAATAGATTATTTCGAATTAGAACTTAGAAAAATCGTTTGTTCTGACTTAGAGCTCGAAAAAAAAATAGATTATTCTGATTTAAAACTCAGAAAAATAGATTTTTCTGACATAGAACTCGGAAAAATAGATTATTTTGATTTAGAACTTACAAAAATCGTTTTTTTTTTTTTTACTTAGAACTCGGAAAAATAGATTATTCGTAATTAGAAGAACTTAGAAAAATCGTTTTTTCTGACTTAGAGCTCGAAAAAAATTGATTATTCCGAATTAGAACTTAAAATCGTTTTTTCTGACTTAGAACTCGAAAAAATAGATTATTCCTAATTAGAAGAACTTAGAAAAATCGTTTTTTCTGACTTAGAGCTCGAAAAAAATTGATTATTTCGAATTAGAACTTAGAAAAATCGTTTTTTTTTTTCTGACTTAGAACTCGAAAAAATAGATTATTCCGAATTAGAACTTAGAAAAATCGTTTGTTCTGACTTAGAGCTCGAAAAAAAAATAGATTATTCCGATTTAAAACTCAGAAAAATCGATTTTTTTTGGCTAGAACTTGTAAAAATAGATTATTCCGTTTTAGAACTTAAAAAAATCGTTTTTCTGACTTAGAACTCGGAAAAATGGATTATTCCGAATTGGTACTTAGAAAAATCGTTTTTTCTGACCTAGAACTCGGAAAAATAGATGATTCCGAGTACTACTTACTTCGCTATCAACCAGTAAACATATACAGGTTATTTAAACAAGTTAGAAATGTTGATAACTCCGATTTGAGTTAGTTGAATTTATCAAAGTCGGTCTTGTTAAAATGGGATTTTCTTTTTTAATCTTTCACATCAGACCTGAGATAATACCTTGCTTTAATAGTTTTACAGTGACTCCTAAAGAGCGCTCTTTGACAATTCAATAAATAATTATTACGGATTTTATTGAAAATGTTATATACTTTTTTACACAAAGAGGAGGAAATTTCTAAAGTGTTTGCAACTCGTTACATAGTATCTTTTTCTTTATCGAAGAATCAACAAAAGAAATGCGAGGCCCTTAATAACACTGATTTTCAAAGTCGACTCTCGATCGTCGATGTATTGAAATAAAAATTGCATGACATAAAAGTTAATGTTGACCTTTTAATATAAATTAATTTTGTCATGGTACATTTTTATTATAATATTTCGAGAGACGCTAGATTGGTGGTTCTGGCTAGAACTTGGAAAAATAGATTATTCCGATTTAGAACTTAGAAAAATCGTTTTTCTGACGTAGGGAAAAATATATTATTCCGAATTTGAACTTAGAAAAATCGTTTTTTTTTTTACTTAGAACTCGGAAAATAGATTATTCCGATTTAGAACTTAGAAAAATCGTTTTTTCTGACTTAGAACTTGGAAAAATAGATTATTTCTAATTAGAACTTAGAAAAATATTTTTTTCTGACTTAGAGCTCGAAAAAAAAAATAGATTATTCTGATTTTTATTATATTTCGAGAGACGCTAGATTGGTGGTTCCCTACTTATCGAGACTGAAGTCTATATGGGTAAACGTAAAATAAGCGATTTGATTTTAAACGCAAGACTAAAATAAATCAATTAGAAGTAATGAGACGTTGAATTAACAGGTTTGTGAAGCATTGATGTTTTTCAGAACCATTTTATGTCGTCTTTTGATTAGGGTTTGCAAAATTGTTTGAACAAATTATGTAAAAATGTTTGAGTTATTTTCGCTTTAAGCCTGTCCATGTAAAAATATTAGTATCTGTACCTTTATATATTTACCTCTTTGACTCTTTACATATTTACCTCTTTACTTATTTACCTCTTTTCCTATTTACCTCTTTTCTTATTTACCTCTTTACTTATTTACATCTTTACCTATTTACCTCTTTATATATTTATCTCTTTACCTTTGTCTCTTTACCTTTGTCTCTTTACCTCTTTACATCTTTACCTCTCTAATTATTTACCTCTTTACCCTTTAAGTTTCCCTTGTGAAAATGTATGGACAGTTTACCCCCTTAATTTTGTTCAAGTAAAAATATTTAGATCCTTTACCCTGTACGTCTGTCCATATAAAAATATTATGTTTTAAAAATATAAAAATATTTAAGATTCTTATTCCTTATGTTTGTCCATGTAAAAATGATATTTATGCCCTTTACCATTTATGAGCTCCATTCTGGAATTCGTTAAAGCTCGTGAAAAATCATAGTTACTTCATCATCCTGTATGTTCCTCGCGTAAGATCAACTTAAAACAATTATTTTTACTTATCTATCACTTTTTCTTACAGTAGTTAATAAATACTCAGATTAACTCCTTAAAATGACGTTTAAAAAACTTTCATTACTTAATTTTTGAGAATGACAGCTGTGGTTTTAGAGTTGACATATATCAATCTATTGAAATCGAAACATCTATAGTTTAAATAAAAGAGGAGTGCAGTAAAAGTGGGGATATAACGTCACATTCCATAGGCACCACATACTTTGATTTTCTTTTACTATACGGAGAATGGTCGCACTGCGCAGCTTTCTGAGTGCCTTTTAAAAGGAGATAGAAAACTCCGCCATTTTGAACCCTTATTACGTGTTGCCTACATCTAGGCGCAATATTTTTAATAGGTGCGTTTTAATTACCGCTTCTGCTTCGGAATTGTCGGTTGTCTTGTTTTAATCTGACAGGTTAAAATGACTAAACCGACAATTCCGGAAGCAGAAGCGGATGATTAAAACGCACCTGATATTTTGCTTGCTGCTGTCAGTGTCAGTGAATATTATTTTTTGAGTCACAGTTTATTGCTAAAGAATCAGTTAGCTCACTCGGATTCGTTGAAAGTTCAAAAATAACATCCACTCCAGGGATACAAATTCAGGATACGCAGAAGACTGATGTTTTATTATAGGCGGTTGTCATATATTGTATTATCCGAGTTGCGCAGTGTATAAACTGAAACATTGAGATCCAAAGTGCCGACGCAGAGTGAGCGATCTAATTCTTTAGCTGTAAACTGAGTCACAGGGTTCAAAATGGCCGCGCCCTATGTTGGGCGTGTCAAACCTCTCTCTTGCCTCGTATAGTAATCAAAGTATGTGATAGGCACATTTGGAATCTAATTCAAAGACGCCAAATTTGCCGCGTCTCTAATTTCTGGAGGCGTTCTCGTAATGAATTCTTCTTTTGACACAAATTTTTAATAAACTAGGTAATTAAATTAATTTGACATGAACACAGTGCCACGACAGAAATTGATCAATTGTTCTCATACCAACTCATTTAAGGAAAATTTATTGGAAATAATATTTCAGATTTAATTTTCTATATATTTTTAAATATTTAAGTACATTCGAATAAAAAATAATGCATGAAACACGGACGAAAAGTGTTTTTTTTTCGGACTCCTACGAGTCGCGCGAGAAATTCCACTTTTCGTCCTTGTATAGTTCTTCCATTATCAATTGCAGATCATAAAAACTCGTTCGGAACCTTTACCGACAATTTTGTTTGATCTGCCATAGGCGTAGATACCTACCTCATTTTATAAATTTATTTTATTAATACTTTTAATATATATCATATGCAAGAAAGTATTCGTTAAAAGGAAATCGAATAATTATAAATTGGACGTTATTATACGCCCTTATTTAGACAGATGCACTTAATTGTAATCTTACTTGGACTTAAAAAAAATCATTATAGCTCGTTAACTTACTACAACTGAATATTAAATTATAAAACGTAAAAAAGCGAGTAAAGTGTACCTGCCTGTAAGGGCGTTTGGTTTAAACAGGGTACCAGACGTGAACTGAACCCTTTTTGTACCCCATTCGTTCTTTTTCTGGAAAACGAAATTTCAAAGAAAAAACCATAAAGGAAAATAAATTCTTTGCAAATAAAACAAAAGAAAAAAAAAACGATTCAATTCTAAAGTATCTTTATAAATAATCATGGCAGTCTTAATCCTCTGAACTAGAGTCATCATTTGGTTGAATTATGATGGGTTGTAAAGAGGGTAATACTACATACACTACATCTTCTTCTTTGATAACATGTTCAACACAGTTTTTCCAAAGCTCTTGGCGGTCTGCTGCTAGAACTTTCTTTACGAGTTCTACAACTTCTTTACTCAGTTCTGGAGACTGATTACATTTTCGTAATTCTGATTTTAAGTTTGCCAATATTAAGTCTATAGGGTTAAATATGCAATAGTAAGGAGGTAGTCTGAGAAGAGTTTGCACAGCTTGTCAATATAATACATTTTTTCTAACTTTATACCTTTAATAACAGTAAGCAATTCTTTGTTTGTTGGTCCTTTTTTACTATCACTGGCAGGAATAGGAATATTTTTTTCAGACAAAAGCTAAAATTTGAGCTTTTTTACTGCTACTATTTGGTATTTTAAGGAGTTGCCGCGAGTGGTAGGATGCGTTGTTCATAACGATTACTGACTGTGGTGGAATATAAGGTAAAAGCTGTTCATTAAACCGTTTTTCAAATAATTCTGCTGTCATATCTTCATGATAATCAGCTGCACAGTTTTTAATTTGTTTAGCAGATAATAATAAAGCATTAGGCACGAAACCGTCTTTGCTTCCAGCGTGTACTATTATAATGCGTTTCCCTTTAGAACATGGCCCATTCAAACAGCAATTTTTACTACTGCCAACCCAACCGAAATTCACTTCATCGTGACTGTCAAACCATCTTTCATCTAGATAAATTATGTGTCTATTAGAACTTCTGTAGCCTTTTATCTGACGCAAATAATCTTGTCGCCATTGAACTATTCTTGAGATTCGGTGATTGCCATCTATTTATTCAATTTTTTGTGTTTAAAACCACATGCTGACAAAACTTGACGCAATGTTTCCAAACTGGTATAAGTGTAACCTGGAAAATCTAAAAAAATCTAATAAAAATCTATATAAACTATAAATTGTCCTTCGTATAAAATCTTGGGTAGCTCTGTCAACTGATTTCAGTTTTTCTTTAAATGTTTTTCGGTTTTATGAATAATCCACAACCCCTTTCGTGACTACCGGATAAACGGAAAATTTATTTACTTTAGTTAATTCAGCAATTGTTATTATGAACGCATTATCAGACTGCTGAATATTTTCCTTTTTTTAACATTCGAATATATTTAAAATAACTTGTTGTGTTTGTACATCTAAATCCTTATCGTTAAAGTCATACCTGTCTTTAATCTCACTACACTGTGCAATTTCATTTTCTTCATTCGCTCTTGGTCTAAAGAACGCCATATTTATATTTATTAAAAGAAATTTAAATTAAACCAACCACACATACAAAATACACCGCACGACAGTACTCCACTGATATCGCAGACTGTCTTCCAGGAATATGTTCGAACACCTGCCTTCCGTAAACCTTCGGCCAATACAGTGCATTTAAATTTACGATTCGATGTTTTCATTGGTAAACAACTGATGGTTCGTTTAATATTTACCGCTTTGTATAAGTGGAGTAAACATTATTTTTCGTTTCTTAATTTGGCATGAGTACCGTGCGTATATATTAAATATTGATGATTCCCCACATAACTGTGTTCTGCAATTGATAATGGAAGGACTATAACATAAAGTACTATTAATTTATTACTGTTGCATTAAACAAAGTTAAAATAAAATTCTATAACTTTATTGTTATAACAACCTATAGTTCTTAAAAAAAATACCAAAAACTCTCTCATATTGGGACATACTATGTAAGTACATATGATAAAAATGGTACAACCATCCATCTATTTCATCCAAAAAAATAAACAATGCAGTAAAAAATTTGAAAGAAGTGATGTAGGTTAAAAATAATTACTGTTTACCTAAAAGAAAAATTGATCTCCACTAAAGGCTCACCAATTAAAATGAGATTTTATCTTATTGCCAGTTATAAGTTATATTTAGGCGAATAATGGCCGTGTTTGCCACATTTTTCTTAAATAGATGATTGTCATCAGTTAAAATTAAAACTACAAGTTAGAGATATTAAATTGCCTTCGAGAAAAATACATTGAATAATATTCAAGGGTAATATACCAAGACCTTGAAAATAGACAACTATTTTTATTGAATCTAAATCTCGAGAATATTTTAATATCAATTTGATGAGACATGATTTTTGGCACTAATAATTTGATTAAATAAAAATTTTCTTTTTAAAGGCCGGTTGTCATTTTTAATCTTTTTTGCAACTGTAGCTAGAGTATCATTTGCATTGTCACTAGGTTCAAAATTTGCATCAGATATATCAATAATCCATGCTAGAACCACTTTCTTCCCATTCTTCATAATTTTTTTCAGTATGAGAATCGGCTCTTTTAGATTTTTTAATCATTTCTATTCTTTTCTTGGGTCTTGGCTTTTTATTTTGCGATTTTTTTTTGTATTTTCGTCTCATTTGGACTTTTCAATATGACTCTCTTAAGCTTTTCCTTTTCTTTGTCTGCCTTAATTTTTTCCACAAGGTGTCTTCACAGAAAGATAGGTTTCTGTTATTCTAAAAATTTTAAACTGATTGTAATCGCCCCCATGTTTTATTAAATTTTGACTGCAGCACTAGAAGATAAAAAAATATTCCGAAACATATGTAGTGCTCGTACTTAAATTATAGAACATCAAAACAATATTATTTATATAAAATTCTACTACGGTCAGGAAATTATCCTTATTTTTATTTTCCATTATGCTGAAAGAGTAATCCAAAATATCAGTTAATTAAGTGCCTTTTATAGGTTTTTAAATGATTATAAAACATATTCAAATAGAAATCAGTTATTGACCACATATTTGAGTTAATAGTTGACCATTGCATGTAGCTGATCAACTAGTGGAATGAGCCGGAAATTGTCAATTTTAAAGAGAGATACCAAACCCCAAACATTTATCCGTTGCTATGGATCCAATAAGGATAGGAAATAATAACATGTATGCAATATCGAGTAATTGACCATTTTGGTCAGACATTAGAACCATATTAAACTGACCTTTTTAGTAGTCGTCCACCTGTTTTTTAAAACTAAAATGACGGTTTTGAAGAAAAATACTGACAGGATGGTTTAGAATATCTTATTTGCTTTCACTCGAACCAATAAAACTAATATTTTAATCTTTATGATCTCCGATGAACATTGAAATAAAATGTGGTATTCTCTTACCTTGCCTACTCCAAAACACACAGAAATACACACAAAATGGCCACTATACTACAAAACCTTGTATGAAATATAAAGCGTTTACTGCGCTACTGGTTAGTCAAAGGTTACACTAATATATCGAAACCATTAAAACGGCCAGCAATTAACAGGGTCCTTGTTAATTCCATTTTAGGAAGAAATGGTCAACTACTGGTGCATTGAACCTACATTATTATAGAAAGTTTATATCAAAAAAAGGTTGACTCATAAAAAACAGAATTTAGTTAAACTTACAACCTAGTAATAATGTTGTTTTGGTCCTTACCCAGGCAGCACACTTTGGTATAAATTACGTTTTTTTTAGGTACTACCATACGTATGAATACGGTTGATGTACTACCAAATATATTCGTGAAAATGTCCGCCTTGTAAACGTCGATTACTAAGAATTTATCCACCTATATTTATACGTTTTTACTATACGTCTATATTAGATTTATAGTTGTAGTATATTTATACGAATCCACTTTGGTATAAAAGACGTTTTTTTTATGTACTACAATATACGTATGTATACCGTTGATATGCTACCCAATATATACGTGAAAATGTCCGCCCTATAAACGTATATTTTTTTATTTTTTATACGTCTAACATTACTACTTTATCTACCTTTTATTATCCTGTTTTACTATACGTCTATATTAGATTTATCTTATTTTATTAATGTGTAAAATGCGTCTACCTGATATTATTTTAAATATATTTTAAACACAAATTAAATAAAGTGATCAAAACAAAATTTCTAAAAGAGGCAATGGAAAAATGTTAATATTTCTTAACTTGACAGTTTGGATTTTATCCATAGCAGGTGTGTATACACTAGAAATAGGTATTACTCGTGTTTCTATTTTGGTTGTAATTGGTCTAAATATTTAGGAAATTTTTTTGATCACTTGTTCTTGTTATATGTACAGAACAATATTTTATTAAAAAAAAAAAAATAAACAATAAAATAATAAAAAATAAATAAGTACTAAAAAATAAACACTAAAATACTGAATAACAAACTAAACGAAACTTTTCTTTAACTAACAAAAAATATATATGAAAATTAAAATCTTAGGATGTGTTGTGCCCTAAACAGGCCTTAGCTAACTCAAGCCGATCTTGCATAGCACTTCTAATCGTTCGGTCGGTTAAGTCTCTTGGTTCACCCCCATTTATATAACCAAAATGTAACTGCATTTCAGGTGAAATATTTTCTAAAAGCTCCAAAGTTAAATTTGTATTATTTTCTAAGAAATTATTATAAATAATAGAATCAGATGGTATATTAATGTCCGAAGCCTTATTAATGTTATCTTCACTGGGAATAAAAAAAAATTGATTTGACTTTAAAGCATCTTGAACATTTTGTGCTATTTTTCTTAGTATATGACGCCGAGACAGGGTTATTTTAGACATTTTATTAAATAAAAAACAACTGCCAAAACAAAGGAAAATAAGTATGCTTGGAATAACTAGGTAGCCTAAAAAATACGTATATAAATACGTATAAAAATGAGAGAAACAAAAGTAAGGTTATGTTTTAGAGATTCTATAAGCATTTTACACACTGTAATAAAACAGTAGTTGTAAAATGCAACAATTATTAAACGAGTCGCTAAATTAAATCATTAATAGAAACTTACCTATGCTTGTAACCAATATCGTAAAAGCCAGGACGCCAAAGCAACATGTAATTCAACTGGGCACAACAACAACACCAACAATTTTACAAGAACTTTTTATTACATAAAAAACAATTATCGTGGTTAGCAACTAGTTAACAGAAATATAACTTATAATAGCGTGAATCGTTTGATTGATAGCGAGCCCTTCACAGCCACCAACCACCATCAGTCAGCTGATTCCCGATCGTCTGCCGGTACCTTACTCCCCTCTCGATTCTCTGCACTACGCGCACTTTGGACCAGCACACCCCGAATCTCGCTCACTGAAACGACATGGACTAGTCCACCCCACCATAGTTATTGGCGGGTTATTTAAATGTAAGGGTGTTTGAAATCGGTACAATGGGGAATGTTATAAATATTACAGGTAATATAATTAAAAAAATATGGTGTAATGTAAATAAATATATCTATAAGCTTTTAATTTAAATAAACCTAAATATATACATATTATTTACTTCTGTCTACTAGTTCATCGTAAACTGGAAATATGCGTTTAAGGTAACTTATATTTAAACGTAGAATAATATAGGTATATTAACTAGTATCCACAAACAAAAGCGTTTTTAATGTATCTGTTAAAAAACGTTAAGTATAAAAATGGTAGATGGTAACCGTTTAAAAAATCAACCAAGACGAAATTTAAACGGGAGTTATAAACGAAGAACACATTGTAATATCTAAATTTATACGAATTTAATTTAAATAAACCTAAACGTATATTACCCACTGTATATAAATAGTTCATCGCAAACTAAAAATAGTCGTATATTGTTAACTACATTTAAACGTAGAAAACTAATAGAAAACTAATACCAAAATTAAACGAGTATTACGTATAAAATACGTTAGTTATACTAATGTGTGCTGCCTGGGTATTTTCCATTCTAAATCAGCACAAAATAAAACAATATACGACTAAATAACCCACTTTTTTGAAAACTAAATAACAATACAAGTCGTTAAGAATAAATAATTAATATTATTTTTTATTTGTCAAATGATACATATGCAACTAACAATATAAGTAATATTGGTTGCCTAGATATCAGTAATGCTTTACCAAAACACAATTTTATAAATAATCTAGTCAAAATTAAAAAAAATATTGTATGTAACACATTACGAAATGTCGTTTTATGTAACTTGTTTATATTCCGGGACCTGGCTTTGCTCGTCCCGCAAGTATTCACTCGTTACATATAATAAGGCATTTCGTAACTGTTTTCATTTAAATGTGTATTTGATGTCTAGTTTCCCATAATAAGTTTTAACCAATCACTGCCCATGAATATAACCACTTTTTTGATTTCAATTTAAATTTTAAGATTATAACAAACTTATTACAGCTTCTTAAAACGAAGAATGTTATCTTCTTCAATTTAAATTTCAAATAAATAGCATTTAAAATATTTTTCTTATGTCACTATTTTTATAATATGTCAATTATACATTAATTTAATTGTTACTATATAACAAAATGAATAACTTAAATTAAAGTTAACTTTATGAGTATCTGTAAATCTGACGTATTTAAGTTTTAAGTTACCATAAACAACTGAACATTTCAAATAAGCCAAAATTGAAATGCTTATACAGGGTGGCGCATCCTATACGCGTCGGTCTCGACTTAAAATTTGATTTTTTTTTCTTAATAGGGATATACAGGGCCATTAACACTACAATATATCGTACAAATAAGATAATTATCGTACATCTTGCAACATATGATTCCTTATAATTTTAATTGAGTGACATGCGCAGCAAGGCCAAATCGTGAGAGAGTACTCACACTCTTATTCCCATGGTTATAGAATACGGCTCCTGGGATTTTGCGCAAAAAATTTCAACGAAAATATATAAAAAAAAATTTATTGTACATTTATAACTAACAGATTTTATGTATACATACAAAGAGCCACTATGCTGAGAGTATTGCGCATTTTGATAAAGTCATTAGCTTTATCTGTAAATGATTGCCTCAAATCGTCCGCAATTTTTAATAATTTATTGTTGATCTCTTTCGCCTTTTGATATTCTGAAATCAAATCTTCGTCTTTTTTGTAGAGGGTAAAAGGGGTTCTGTTCTTGGCGATTAAAGAATGCATATTGGCCTTTCTTTGTTTGAAGACCAGCAACTCGAATTTGAGTTGCCTATTGATTTTCATTTCATCCAACTTATGTCTGAGGAGACCCTTGTAATCCTTGTTAAATACCGGTTCCTTAAGCATTATCTCTATTTGTTTGTTTATCTCTTTGATTTTATCTTCGTCGTGCTTGTATTTGGCTTTCATAGATTGCGTTTCAGTTTTTACTTGCTTTATTTGGTTCTTTACGTTGTCTAATTTTTTTTGAAAGTTTATTCTTATCTTATCCGCATTTTTCTAAAAAAAAAAAAAAAACTAAAACTCAACATTGTTGTTATTAATTGAAATATTTATAAAGTACAACAAAGTATTGTTTGTATTTGTGATGTTTTAGTATATATGCAAATATGGATTTGTTGAAATTACATTCAACATGTCCTATCCGCTAATCTAAATCAGCATTCAAATACAAAAAAAGAATAAAATACTAGATAGACACTCCCTGTATAAACTAATTATCTAAAGTTGTGGAAAAACAAACCGGTTAACTTTCAAATAACCTTCAGACACCTGCGACTTCGCAAACAATCAAAACAAAGTCTCACGAGATTTTTTCACCCAATCATGACTCTCGCGCGCAATCTTAAGATACTAGATAACCAATTAGAAGAAAGCCGGTAAAACCGATGCGACCTAATAGGCATGCATCGAAAAACGGAACACTCACTTTCGCTCAGTCAGTCAAACAAACAAGTAAAACTCTTTAAAAGGGCCGGCAGTCGCCGTAAGTTAATTTAAAGCATTTGTGCGATTTGATTTACAGAAGTTAACATGTAATCGATCAATAAATTTATGTAACCAAGTAGTAAATGTGTAAAATGTGAAATCAGCAAGCCGTGAATATATCAAATTCAAATATAGGGTGATAGTTTTATTTGAATAAACCCAGTGCTTCAACCAGACCTTCAAGAGTATCTTCCAGAGGCTACAGGGTGGAGCTAAGGCCTTCACCCCAGGTAATCTATTTCGAATACAGTCATACAGTCCACCATGATCGAAGGCAGTAAATGTCAAGCCCAATAAAGCTAGGCTGAAACAGGGTTTTATTGTACAGCTGACGGTTTCTAACATATCTGTTATTTGGCCACTCGGTACATAAAAACCAAAGAAGACGAATTTGAAATTGAAGAGGAAGATGATAAGAATACTTCGACCACATGCTACAACAAACTATATACGCTAGTTCAGTGTGATATCATTTTGGTTCCACTGACGTTTAATTCTAACCAAACTTTTAACAAAAACATCAACAAATTTGACATATACGTTTTTACTGTTTTTATTTTATTTCAAAATATTGTTTACAGGTCGTAAAAAATAGTTTAAAGGTATGTAACTGGTAACTAAACGATTGTATATTTGATACATGCTATCTACTTACTTTAGGAATATATTTATAAACGAGAAAAAATTATATAATTTAGGTAAACAAAACGAACAAAACGCACTCAAAAAAATCTACTGTCACTTTAATTGTCAGTGGAACCATAATTACATCATCACTGAACTAGCGTATTAAAACAGCGGAAGAAATAAAATGATTAAAATGTAGAAGTTCCAAAAGAACAAAAACTGTAAGTTATACGATATTGAGTCGTTGAATTTTCAGGTGTGTGAAACATTGTGTTACTTGGGCTAAACCACGTAAAAGTTCTTCAAATTCAAAAACCATTCCATGTTATTTGATGTTTGCAAAATTAACTTCAAAACCAATTTATATAAAAATAATCGTGCCCATTACCCCTTAGTCCTGTCAATGTGAAAACGTATGGAAAATATTTGGTCCTTTTACCCCTTACGCCGGCCCATATAAAAATAATATTTGAGCCGTTCCGTTCTGGAATTCCTTAAAACTAATGCAAAAAACATCGTAATTCATTTGTAATTCATATGTAAATTCATATGTAATTCGTATGTAATTCGGGTAATTCGTATGTAATTCGTGTAAGATCCACATTAATTTCAACTTAAATTATTTTATCACTCAAATAAAATTATTTAATTCATTTATTACACTTTTAAAAATGACAGCCATATCTAGTAAAATTAGGACCCGTACTACAAGGCATAAAATAAGCTCCATAAGAATACATTAATACTTAAAACACTAAACCGAAATTTTTGAAAATGATTAGAATAATCAACTGGAAGAAATTATCAAGTAAAATTAAAACCGCATCAGAGTTTTTGTTGCTGAGTTATTATGCTGTCGCACATACATACGCACGCACAGGTATCCAGCCAAGATTTTTTTGCTTTTTAGGAAACGTGGAGCAGTGTTAAAAGTGGAGATAAGAAAATTTTCCCGTAGGCACGAATACAATAGCGAGGGCCCATATGTGGGGGCCACAGTAATAAGAGAAAGAGAAATCCATTTAATTTTAAATTCCAAAATCACTTAAAAGTATAGTAGCTATGTTAATTCGGGGCCATTCCTTATGTAAATTAACATGGGAAATCGCTAAGGTCCATTCTGGAAATTTTTGTCTCTTTCAAGGTCACACGCCACTTTTCGCTTGTCAGCAATCAACAGTTATGTTATCTATCAACAGTGTTGCCAATCTGCCATCTGTCAACGTACGCGTATGAGGCAAGCCGAGGACGCATGAGCATGCAGATGTGGACGGGCTTCCGAGGCGCGGTAAATCGCCTCGTTCTGTGCGCCGTACGACCTCGCCCTGAGCCGTTTATTGGCGGTACATCAAAGGGAGGCAATGTGCAGTGCAGTACGTGCTCAGTCTGGACGGGGTATGTGTACCGAACAGATTATAGCGAGTTTTCAAGGTTTATTTTGCATGAAAACGTTTTGCTTCTCCTGAATTTATATAATTAACAATATATCTGGAGAGCAAGATAAAATATTAAAACAGGCACTCAATTCTCAGACGTCATTCACATCCTTCATTTTTGATTTAATTATACGAGTGTTCTGGGTGTACGGTTCCGTATTCACGAATTCACTGGAGCATAGACATGGGTAACGCAGCTCTGCGTTGCGTTATTGCGTTAACGCAGTTGTATGCATTACGAGCGTTGATACACCAGCTGTTACTGTATCAGCACAACGCAATTTTCGATACTGAGTCGAAAGAATCGCGAGTTGTTGATGCTCCATGCGCCAGGCACTGATTCCGTTTTCCGTGAAGAGTTGAGAATTTTAATTTACGTAATTGATGCAACTCGTAATGCAGATTACCCAAAATCTATCAAGTAATTATATTCTTTGCAACATGTCACATCATTTGTAGGATTGTAGGTCGAATTTTATGGATTTTAACCTTGTACACCACATACTTTGATTACTATACGAGGAAAGAGAGAGGTCCGATACGCCCAACATAGGGCGCGGCCATTTTGAACCCTGTGACACAGTTTACAGCTAAAGAATCAGATCGCTCACTCTGCGTCGGCACTTTTGATCTCAATGTTTCAGTTTATACACTGTGCAACTCGGATAGTACAATATATGACAACCGCCTATAATACAACAGCAGTCTTCTGCGTATCCTGAATTTGTATCCCTGGAGTGGATGTTATTTTGGAACTTTCAACTGGTCCGAGTGAGCTAACTGATTTTTTAGCAATAGACTGTGACTTCAAAAATAATATTCACTGACACTGACAGCAGCAAGCAAAATATCAGGTGCGTTTTAATCATCCGCTTCTGCTTTCGGAATTGTCGGTTTAGTCGTTTTAACCTGTCAGATTAAAACAAGAAAACCGACAATTCCGAAGCAGAAGCGGATGATTAAAACGCACCTATTAAACATATTGCGCCAAGATGTAGGCAACACGTAATAAGGGTTCAAAATGGCGGAGTTTTCTATCTCCTTTTAAAAGGCACTCAGAAAGCTGCGCAGTGCGACCATTCTCCGTATAGTAAAAGCAAATCAAAGTAAGTGGCTCAGGCAGTGGTGTGACGCAATAACGCAATTGCGTTAACGCAATGAGTTGGCGCAATAGAGTGCGCCGGAGTTAGTGTATCAACGCAAAGAATTTGAGTGCGTTACCCATGTCTACTGGAGCAGTTCCTCGTGCGTCTACTATTTGTGTGCACAAAATGCGTCGCACGGGGCATTCCGGTTGGCCTCGGCTTGCCTCATACACGTACGTGCTCAGATCTGTACCGGCCTTAAGGTCCCGAGTTCGACCCTCGGCCATGTCAAACTTTTTTAATTAGAAAAAAATATATCACTATATAGGTTAATTAAAAGCATCTATATGTATCAATATAGGTATATGATGGGTTGCCTAGGTTGTACGGCGGCATGAAGCACGGCGAGAGTGGACTATGCAGATGACAGTTGGTGATTCTTGTAACACCAACTGTCAGGTTAGGTTGACATATGTTGGCAACACTGGATTGACAGATGACAGATATTTGGTAACACTGTTGACAGATGACAGACGTTTGGTCACACTGTGACAGATGACAGACTGGCAACACTGTTGATAGATGACATGACTGTTGATTGCTGACAAGCGAGAACTGGCGTGTTACCTTTAAAGAGACAAAAATTACCAGAATGGACATTAGTTAATTTACATAAGGAATGGCCCCGAATGAACATAGTTATTCTACTCACTTAAATGAAATAACTGTTCCAAAACTATATATTTAGTCCATAAACAACTTTGTCTAGCGCCCAAATTAAGCCATTAGTTTAAACGGAGTGTCTGTATATGTTTCGCCAGTCGTTATAAGTTCCTGCACTAAATAATAATGTCGTCTTCTACGCCTAGTAGTATCATATACTTTTTTTACATACCTTACTTTTTTCAGTTTTCTGTCTAACTTCTGATTCAAAATACATAGCGTCCCTCCGCCAAACGCAGTTCTTCAACTCTCTAACCAATTTGTCCTGCGATCTTTTCAGACCGCCGTAAATCACCTCCATTTTATGTATCTCTTGTCGCATATTATTCACTTCTCCGAACTTATTGTTTTTATTGACGAACTCCTTCGTCATATGGAACTTTTTCTCCCATTCTAATCCTTCTCTGTTTATTTCTATTAGTTCTTTGCTTAAATTTAGTTTATCGTCTTCTATATCGGCTATATCTCCTTCTAATTTAAGTACTTCTAGTTCGGCCTCTTGCAATTTTGATTCGAATTCATTCTAAAAATGGTTAAATTAGATCAAATAAAGTAACAAGTACCTAATGTATCGTGTAGAGCGTTTATTGAAAAAGCTTCATTATTCTGACAAAGAAGATATTTAAATATCACCCGAATACACAAATCTTCAATACTATGGACTCATGATACTATAAAAAGAATGTATGATATTACGCAGATTGATACTATACGACAGGGTGACGGCGTGGCTTTTACGAATTTGACGTATCAGCTGATGAAAACACGCGAAAATAAATTTGAATCGGCTCATGGCCAATCAGATAACCATATTCCACACCACTATACGTTATGCGCGAACGCGACCAAATTTCGTCAGCTAAATATCATACTTCTGTTTTTTGTATCATGCTATGGACTGAACCACAAACAAATGTTTCTAAAGTAGGCCATTTATTTTCGAAGCTAAAAACTTATTTACGAAAACTCTTGGTTCAAATTCATGCAAGGCATGAAAAAAATTGTGGGTTTAGCAATAATGATGCTTACATGATTTTAAATTGCATTTCAAAATTTAATAAACAAATAGATAAATTTATCGATATGGATAGATTGGTGCAAACTTATAGAAGATTAGCGATGAAAAGATCAAATATTTCGATATTTGGTTCCTTCATCAATGTCAAAACCAACGAGTCACTCGTTCATTTGCTAAAGCGAAACTACCTAAGAAGCTCTCCTACAACATTGAGAAGAGGATCATTCACTCTGAAATTTGTAAATCTACTCTAAAATCAATGCCATTAACATTGATCTCAAAATTTTATATGATCAACTGGTGATCAGGTAACTCATTATCAATTGTTGCAAGTTAATCTTAACGACATTCAGGATGATGTTGGTTTTTTAAACATATTAAATTCAACAAATTAAAGCTCAAACTTAACAACTTAATACATAAAAAATACAATCAATCTTCTAACTTTCGACATAAATTCTCCTCCTTTAATTTTCATGACAAAGTTAAAAACTTGTCAAACATTATTTTTAACGATAATGAAATTGAGTTTCTCTTCTTAGGTTTAAAATTTGCAGTTAAACCTAAGATATTGAAGAACTGTCTATTGGTGTAGATTTTATTATTAACCACGTTTCTAATGACATTGATCTAAGCAATCTTTTGAAATCACACTGCATCTCCATTTTCAATATTTATCCCTTAACACTATTGAACCCCATAAAAACACTTATTAAACAACATGTTAATTTACTAAAATCCATTAAAGACAAATTACTTAACAATAATCTCATTATCTCTAAGGCTGACAAAGGAAATTGCTTAGTTATCATGAACAAAGAGAACTACATACTTAAAGTGGAAGAATTTCTTAACAATATTGAACTCCAACCCTCTGCAGAAGTACATTGTTTAAATCTACTCTCACCTCCGAGCAATTACTACTAGAGGGAGTCTTCCCCCCTTCCCCGCGCTAAATTTTGTTAGCAACATCTACTCCCCCCGAGGGGGAAAATACCTCTCCTGTAAGTGTCTTATTTAATCAGCGTTGCCAAGTTTGACAGCGCCAGTTCTGACACTTTCTGACACATGTCAATTTCTTATTTGTATTTTACGGAAAATATTATTATTTATAACGTTGTAAGGGTTGTAAATGTATATTTAAGATTTATTATCTCTAATAATATGGTGAAAACATGCTTTATGTTTAAAAGGCCTGTTGAAAATGCTTCTTCAAGATAATATCATAAGTAAGTACAGACACAACCTATTTATCAAAGGCGGTGCATTAGGCAATCACCTTTAATTTGCAATTAAACTTTCTTATTTTCTTATAGAAAAATTAAAATTAAGAGCAAGTCAACTCCAGCTAAGTTCGTCTTCATCCGTCTCATAATGATTATAATAAACGTTAATTACTTATTATTATTTTAATATCATATCTTTGTAAAGTTTATTATTTTTTTTTAGGTTTCCTTTTCTTGATATGAGAAAGAAATACATGGTTCCAAAATATAGGAATTCAACAAGTGACCACCTGAATAACTTTTTATGCTAATGAACATTTTTATTACAGACCTCAGGGGAGGAAAATATTAAAGAAAAATGCAATTTCGACGAAAGAAGTATAATAATCAATCCTGTCACTACTTCTACACTATATTTATCTGCTACTAAAATACTAAAACAGCAAGTAAGTAGAGAAATTTAAGTTTCATTCAAAAAGAATGTTTAAGGAAAAAGGCATAGCCATTTTTTTGTTGACACTTTTTTTTAACTAATCTAAAAGACTAATTTTGTGTATTGTTTAAATTTTCATTTTTTGTACTTAATTTGTTTTATGTTTAAACAAAATGAACTTCTAAGATATGCATGGAATATCCCAAAAGAGCTAAGGAAGGTTTTAAAATTCTTAAGAAAACTATTCAGAGCCAAAAACATAAAATAGTCTTCCTGTCCAAAATATAGGGTGGCTCACGCTCAACGGGACGGAGCTTTATGGGAAAACGACCAAAGATATAAAAAATTCGTTTGGGAGGAATACGTAGGTTACAGACGGCTACAATTTAAAATTTGTTATATGTATACAGGATGTCCCACATAAGAGAAAATATACAAAGTTATATTATTTTTAATGGAACACCCTGTTTTTTATTTTAGAATTAAAAACTACATCAAAAATAATGTCAGTTAACTAAAGGTTCCCTATTACTATTATTATTAGTTTTCGATTTATTTGAATTTTTAAGGAAAAAAAGTCTCCCAGAAATTAATTGTTTACTCTTGTTTGAATAATTTTTAATGAACTAATTTTTTTTCTCATGTGGGACATCCTGTATACATCTAACAAATTTTAAATTGTAGCCGTCTGTAACCTACGTATTCCTCCCAAACGAATTTTGTATATCTTTGGTCGTTTTCCCATAAAGCTTCGTCCCGTTGAGCGTGAGCCACCCTGTATAAATATTTAGATATTATGAGTGATTTTTTTATTCTATAAATAGAACATAATTTGCTTCTAAATCACTACCTAATGAACTATATTATATAGTACAAAACTAAACAAGAATATCACATTATTCATGTTTTTTTAATTTCCTTAAAAAACGTCCCAAAAAAAATGTGAATATTTATTATTGGAGTCTACAACGTTATGCTAAAACAATACTAGAACAACTTAAATAATGTGGATTTTGACTATTTTGAGTTATGCAGATCATTATGATCTAAAAAAATGTTTGGTGCTATAATCAGGTATAAAAACATTCATTTATTTAAACACAGTTGCAATATACATTTTATTTAGTTTTTAAGTTAAAACCTATTAGGACATCCTAAAATGACTTTTTTCGTTTGATGAGAGATTAATTATTCTACATTTTTGTTGGTGAAATAGAATATATTAAGATGTCTTACTGTTTTCTCTGATTATCTAAAAAGTTAGAACAATATACAAAGACTGTTATAACAAAAAAGAGATATACCTTTACTTAAACACACAATTAGTCAGTTCAATTGTACGATAATTTAAAGCAGAAATCCAGAAAACTTTAAAAATGTGTTTAAATGTGTTTTTACTATAACAAGGACATAATTATTAAAAAAACTTGGCACATTAACATTGACGATAGGTTTTTATAATATATATAATACAAATCACAACGAACTACAGAAAATGACATTATTAATAATTTAGCAATTAAAAAGTTAAGTACAATGATGACATTAAAAGTTGAGTTTCTCGAAATACTTTTTTTAAATTGTCTCAGTACCTACCTAGTATTTTTCTAGCACAATGATATATGAATGTGCATTGTGTGATATCTTATATTTTAGGAATAAAATGATATATTTTTTTGCAGGTTTCTGTTAACAACGATTCCAAGAACTTTTGAAAATATTATTAAAACGGCCTTTGCAAATATAATTCTCAATTAAGAGCTTTTGATCTAACATTAAATTTTTATTCTCCATAAGGTTACAGCTTCCTAAGAAGAAAGTTTAACAAGACTTACCAGACCCAAAATATCAAAATTTTAAAAACCAATTGATGGTTCTACTGGTTTCCATAGGAAAATTCTCCTCGAAACTACTAACAGAAAAGTGGCAGAGGCAACCGAAGAAGGCAAAAAGGTCTTTTGCAAAACAAAAACTAGAAATTTGTTTAAGAATCTAATTATTGTTTGAAGTTTTACCATTAATAATTTTTGATAACGATTTAAGATTATGAAGTTCTATTATGTATTTTACTCTTTGATGACCTATGTTTAAATTTTTATTAGGACCAAAATAAATTATAATTTTCATTTCAACTACAAAAACCCTCATAATATTAAAAAGGGGGAAAACGTTAGATTAGTTATGTTCAGGAATAAATTCTTTAATCATTTATCTACTTAAAATGTGTTACTTTTAGAAGGTATGTTATTAACTTTCTATTTGTACTTCTATTAATTTATTTCATTTTATTATCTGTTGTATTTTCAAATTGATTTTGATATTAATCTTATCTATTTATATATTTTTTATATTCACATATATGTTTTTTTCATTGAAACAAACGTTTATTAGCTTATTAAATATAATGAATTCATGTTGTTTTATTATATGCTTGTATGAATGATTACTTTTATTTCCTTTTAAAAATGAATTTCGAAGATAAAGCTGAAACGGTGAGTGAGAATAAAAAATTAGACGAAAGTGACGATATTTACTGGAGCTTTCATCTACACGCCCCTTTTTCTAGCCATCTTCACCTGAGCCAGCAAGATTCGTCTTCCCTCCATCCTTACATTCTCCAGATTTACAGAGAAAACGCCGTCCTCTTTAACATATCCAGACCTTCTTTGACGGGGACTATACCACTACATTATCAGCTTTATTTGTTATCTCGAGCAATTTAAATGCATTCGTAATTGCTCATATTCACCTCTTCTCTTGTAGATTCCGTACTCAGTGTTCTTATTTTTAGTTACGTTTGCACTGCTCTTTTATTTTCACAGCTTTAATTCTATAATGCTGTAACGCTACAATATGGATCCATTTTTGTGGTTTATACTATTTTTAATGTTTGTAAGTGACCAACCTATTATAATAATTAAATATTATTGTATTACAGGCCTGAAGATGTTCCTGTAAGGCCGAAACTAGTCGCTCCTGTATTTATTTATAATAAAATAGATTTTAAGGTTTTATTCTTCAATTGAAAAAATTAGACCTTTACAGTGATTTTGTTTCATTTCCTTCATTAGACACATATAAGACGGTATTCATTTTAAAAATAGTAAAATTAGCAAATTTTTTAGTTTTTTTTATAATTAAAACGTTTGGACAATGTGTGTTTTTATAGATAAATGATACGCCACTGAACAAGAAGGATGTTTACCTTCCCCTTTGTGCCCGCTTCCTCACTTCCTCTATAGATGTTGTTAACACAACAATCGCCTACAAACTCGTTTTCACGCTCCCTCTATTAGTAATTGCTCGGAGACTCACCAAATATAAAAACTTTTTCACTGAAGGGACATTTTATCTGTCAATTATTTCATTTTAAAAAATCCTTATTTGCCTCGTTTGTATGGCCTGCCTAAAATACATAATGAGAGATCCCAATGAGACCTGTAGTCACTTTCTTCAATTCTTCTGTATCTTTCTTTGTCAAATTTTTCAATATCTCTTTTAATTATACACCCAAACCCAAATATACTGTTTTAAATTCAATTGATTTAGTTAACAAAATTAAAAACATAAATCTAAGTTCTGAAGCTAAGTTAGTTTCTTTTGATGTTAGCATTTTATTCACCAACGTTCCCAGAGAGAAAACCTTTTCTATTATCAAGGACCGACCTTCTTACTAAAAATAACTTCAACCTTTATACTAAAAATTTGTCTTGACCAAGATTTAGTCCAAGCGGTGGGTAAAGAATAAGGAGGTCTATTCGCAGAAGGTTGGAAAGAAATGAAATTTGGTGGGATGGTAGACATGGGTTCTCTGATACACCTAAGTTTGCGACCTCGGGGGTTGCCGCTCGAGGGGTGGAGGGATGAAAACTCTGCGTCGAGACGCTTTTCGTAAAATAGCGCCGTTGTGGTAAGTGCTATCAAAAAAAATGAAATATGTACAGGACAAAATCGTGCATAATTTTGACCTTCACATTTTTTTGTCTGCGGCCAATAGTTTTCGATCTACGACGCGCCAAAGTAGGGAATTGATTTGCAATGTTCAACAAAATGAGAATTTCAGCGCGGATTAAGACGAAGATCGCTATGAAACAATTATGTAATATTTATTTTTCTAAAAGAGTACTAATTTCTGAGTCTACAGTTTGCTAGTAATACCATTTTTTTTTTATTCTCAGAAGGCTAATCTGATGTTTTACAATTTATTAATCAGAGACGATGATTATGACACTTACCTGAAGAAGTGTATTAGATTTATCCAAATTTTGTTTCTTGTTCTTCTTATTATTAACCCATTCGTTTAGTATCGAAGTTTTGTTAGTAAGCACATTTATTCTATGTTGGGTTCGTTCTTCGTTTTTCTTCAGCTCTTCGATTTCGTCGCACATCCTAACGTTTTTCTGCTCCAAAATGAGCACCTGCTTCCTTAAAACACTGATGTTATGGATCTGCTCCTGGCGATCCTTAGCCACCGCCAAGATGTTCTTTTGTTCGCGCATCCAAAAGACTTGCAAGCTTTTGATCGCTTGTTGGCATTCTTCGGTTAATTTCGTCAGGTCTATTATCTTCATCTCCGCTCTGGCGATTTTGTCCAGGTCTTTGGCGGCCAGTTTTTGTTCTAGTTTTTCGTTTAGCGTTAAAACGTGTCTGTTGAATAAATAAACTGGTAAACATGTGGCTAAAATAAATTATATTGTCTCACGGAATTTCAATTAAAAGGTAACATTATTAACAAAATATCAGTTAGTATGAAAGATTAATAAACAAAAGTGTAGAAAACAGATAGGTTAACCAAACTTAGAAAGAACGGCGATTAATAAATATTACTGACAACAACGACGAGACACATCCGCAATTGCAAGCATTTACACTTTCACACGACAAGACAAACAATGAGACTCTTTTTGACCTCTAATACATCTTTGTTTTTTCTTCCGTCGTGTGCTCAACGCTTTTCACTAAAAACACAAACTGAGAGATATAATAAATCTGTTGTTGATTATAAATCGTGAATTTAAGTTCTATGCACTTGTGAATCGTTTTTTCCATCTCCTGAAAAATGTAGATTTTGCGACTTACGAGGTCCTGCCTGGTGGCCCTCGTATAGTGTAAAGTACGATTCAACTTAGAAAAATCCACGGGCGTCATCAACTAGTCATCGTCTGCCTCATTTTAAAATATTCCTTCTCCGTTGCTCCAGATCGATATACCAGTGGCGTAGGCTCTTATTTAAATAAGAATTAAAGCAGTTTCCCAACAAAAAACATTTATTGGATTAAAAAGTTAAATTTTAATGATTTAAACATTTGTATATTACCTAAATAATGAAACTAAAATAACATTACATATATTTTTCGACTTTAGACTTGCAAAACATTCAGTGGGAAGTAAATAAAAATAGCAACACAATTTTGTAATTTAAGATTTTTATTATAATTAAAATAATAGTTATTTATGCAACTAGTGCAAAAAGTGAAACTAGACGAGTACATCCTAGTTCGTCCGTTAATGAACTATTATACTCTGTTTTTAAACTAAGAGGAGCGATTTGAATTTAAGTTGGCAATTCTGTAGCCTTCTGATTGGTCAGATTACAGTCAGTTTCACACATTACTTTTTAGCATGAACATCAGCTAATAATTGATATTATTGACAGTTCTGACATTTTATAATTTGATATCTCATCCATTACGTTTTCTACTTTATTTCGTAAATAATAGTTCTTCAGTAAGCAATTGTATTGAAAATATACAATTATGGATCCTTCTACACTGAGTACTATTAAAGGTAACAATTCCTGAAAAGCCTTACAAGAAAGGGAAGACAACTTATTATTTTACATGCTGATTCTGAAGGTTTTGTAGAAAATGCATTATTGGTTTTTGAAGGTAAAAAGATGGGAAATTACCATGAAGAGATGAATTCCGAAGTATTTTAGAAAAAAATAATTTTATTACTGATTTTTTAAAACTAAAAATTGATGAATTTCTAACCAAAATGATTAAAATGTAACTAAATATTCAAGCAAATTTTATTTATTAGAATAGAATAAAACTATTTACAAAATTGTTATAACATTTAAAATACCATCTACTACTTTAGGGATAATCTTAATTTGGCACAATGAGTTAACATTACTTTCACAAAAAATATTTTAAAAATACTTAAAATTAATACATAGGTATGTATGAATAGTTCACTTTAAAAAATATATGTTGACATGTAGTGTTATGAAAATGTTGGTTCCAGTTTTCAAAACAAATTCTGACTATGTTGGTTCCAGTTTTCAAAACAAATTCTGACTCATAGGCCTGTAAACTTTTGAATGCCTTTATTTGCCCTCTAGAGCATTAACCATGGGTTAACACTAAATAAGCCATACTATCCACATTACTCATAGAAGAGATACCAGTTACTGTGTGATACACTTGTCATTCACTGATTAACTTTTACTTTTTATACCTATAACAAATATAACCTTAAAAATGTAAACAGATCTTTATATTTTATACTAACCTGGCTACATCTGGATATTCCATTAACAATTTTCTTAAATATTTAATATCCATTTTAAAAAGATCATAGTTATTCTCAAAAAAACGTCGATTTCAGAAGCAAGAAAAAAGTATTTTTGACATCAATCAACAACCATATTGACTTTAATTTGACAGTGACATTTCGTTTTAGACACACATTACAGATCACAATAATCTGAAATTTGCGACCGTTGTCTGGGACCAATTAAAAAATTACTTCTATGACATTTATTCGTTTCTTAACCGCTCATTGGCCGTTCACCGACTAAGGCCGATAAAGATAATTATTTCATAAATTTTGAACACGACTATATTTCGAAACTCGCTCTTAGTAACAAATCTAGTTACTTTTCGCTGTGTAAATGCGTCTTTTCAATTCGCTCCTCCTAGTTTAAAAACAGAGTATAGTACTCTCGCTGTCTTCACTTTCTCCCGGTGAACCCGTATTTTTGTTCGTAAGTAAAAGCTTAGCAACGCCGAAGTTTGGCTCACAAATAAGGGATCCATGTTAACGCGATAGCTTCTGTTCGAATAATTATATTCTGGACCATGCGGCAGTCGTACAGCGTTGCCAAATTATTAAACAATTATTAAGCATATTAGAAAAACGAAAAAAATCGCCAAAACGCCACTGACGCTTAAATGGGATGGACCTGAGAGAGAGGCAAATTATTGCGGCCATTGTCAGGTATGATGTGTGTGGCTTTTTCTTAGTTGAATCGTACTCTATAGTATCTATGTAATAATTGGAAAAACAACAAATAAAAAAATGCTTTTTATTTGGAATCGAATCTCATTTCTGTAATCCAAAGCAGAACATAAAACCAGCCGCATCTAGATTAATCCTCCATAATGTACATCAGGTTTGCGAAAGTGTAATTTTCTTCGTAATTTAATATACTATACTTTCATCTTAATTTTTTGTAGACGTCTCTAAAGTCGCAACAAGTAGAATGTGATTAGGCTAATTTTTAACACTAGTACCACCAGGTGACGTCGGATACGACATCGACGTAGCCATTTTGTCCGTACGAGAAAGAGGAGGTGGGTTAGCGTTCGGTCCGCTTAAATACCCTCCTAGACATTCAGTCTACATGCACGCTGAATTAGACGAGTGTAACGTAGTTTTTTCTATCATTTGTCGCCTAAAGTGTCGGATCCGAATCCACCTGGTGGTTTATGCAATAATTTTTACATTTATTTTTATTTATGCAAAATGGCTAATCGAAGGTTGCTATCAAAAAAAGAATTATTGGCCGAAATTGCGAAAATAGAAGAGGGGGACAGTGACGATGAATCAATAACTGGCAGTATAAGTGAAACAGAAGATACCGTTTTATCAGATAATGATCCAGAAGATGACGATTATGTGCCCCCTGCAGATTCCTACGAAAGTGACAACTCAGAGTATTGAAGCTCTGAAGCATGAGAGAAATTTTGTTCTGGGTAAAGATAATACAACTATTTGGACTGACACACCGTTGAATAGCATTTATTCTCGTTGCCGTGCAAAGAACATTGTTACTCATCTTCCTGGACCAAAAGGTAGAGCCAGAGGTCTTACAAGTGTCATAGATATTTTTCATCTTTTTGTTACCGACGAGATGATTGAAACGGTAGTGAGGCACACTAATGAGGAAATCGAGAAATGGAAACTGACATATACTGGTGATTTTCAACAATCGTACACTAGTCTGACCCATAAATCGGAACTAAAATCATTGGTCTTCTATATATGGTTGGTGTGCTGAAACAATCAGGCCTGACAGTGCTAGATCTTTTCTCCCCAGTTTTTGGTCCTAGTCTATTTCGGTGTGCCATGGGCAAAAATCGCTTTGAGTTTTTACTGCAAGTTCTTCGATTTGATTCTAAAGTCACAAGAGCAGAACGGAGAAAAACTAACAAATTTGCGCCTTTCAGAGAATTTTGGAATTTGTTTGATCGCAATTGCAGGGAAAACTACACACCATCTGACTACGTCACCTTTGATGAGACTTTGCTCAGTTTTAGAGGCAGATGTCCATTCAAAATGTACATTCCAAATAAACCTGATAAGTACGGATTAAAAATTGTTTCCCTTTGCGATGCTAGAACATATTATTTCTGTGGAGGAATCCCATATGTTGGCAAAGAAGCCAGACAGCAAAGTGATTTGCTGTTACCAACACTATATGTGCTGACTCTGACAGAATGTATAAAGAACACCAACAGAAATGTGACGACTGATAATTGGTTTTCATCTTGTCAATTGGCTGAAGAACTTAGAAATAATAAACTAACTTTAGTCGGCACGCTCAGAAAAAATAAGAAGGAGATACCAAAATCATTTATTGATGTAAAAGGACTTCCTCCTGAAACATCAAGATTTTTGTACGATGATGAAAAAATGATAGTGTCGTACGTCCCAAAAAAAAAAAATAAAAACGTAATTCTAATCTCATCCATGCATTCCCTTGGATATATAGATCCACTTACAAACAAACCCGAGATAATAGAGTTTTACAACATGACAAAAGGTGGAGTGGATGTTTTTGACCAGTTGTGCCATTCTAAAACCACTAAAAGGAAATCAAACCGTTGGCCTATGCGGTACCTTTTTGGTGTTCTTGATGCTGCTTCAGTAAATGCCTTCCTAATTTATAAACTAAATGTGGATAACCCTGTGTCACGGTTTCAATTTCTGAAAGACTTGTCATTCGCTTTAACAGAGCAGAGAATGGAAAATCCAAGGATAACAATTAGTTTACAAACACAAATTAGTGCCTTGCTGAATAAAGAACTTCCCGTTGTGAGCATGGCTGATGATACCCATGAAGTTCGTTCCAAAAGACCAGGTCTCTGTGCCTTCTGTGATAGGCAAAAGAAAAGAAGAGGAAACCATACTTGTGGCCACTATAAAAAAAGTGTATGTGGTGAGCACAAACGAATAGTTTGCCCCCAACATTACAATATCAATAAATAACTTTTTTATTTTTGAAATGTTTTTAGACGTTTAAATATTTGTTGGTCTTCGAATAAATCTTTTTCTACACCCGTATTATAATAATGCACTTATATGCCCATAATCCATTTCATAATGATACCCATTATGATACAGATTTTTCATTACGATACAGATTTTTAATCAATAGAAACCTACAATTTTTCAATCAAGCATGCTGTTTGACGTTTGTCCTAGGTTCCTATGTAATTATTTTAGTTGTCAAAACGTATTAAATTTTCGTAGGTAGCTAAACTTCGATAATTATAATATTAAAATGTCTGATATTAGCGATATAGAAGACTCCTCCACACATATCGGAGAAAGCAGAAAATACAGTACAAAATATTTTACCGCAAAAATCTAGGGAAATACCAATACCTGAAGTAATACCATTAATTACAATTTTGTAGAATTTTTTATAGAAATACGAGTAATTACTGTTATTGTGTTCAATACCAATATAAATATAATATTTATAGGTCTTGATTATTTATCGGGTGTAGAAAAAATAGCGTATGCAACTCTCATGTAATGGTTATTAAAACACTCGCATAAACCATACGAAACTCGCCTTTCGCTCGTTTCGTATCCCGGTTAATGCTCGTGTATTAATAACCATCATTACATGATCGTTGCATAATATACTATTTTAAGTTCTAAATAAGATATCTTTTATTCATTAATACCTTTATTACACAAAATAATGATAAAATAAGGGTAGTGTCGTATCCAACTTCACCTGGTGAGATATGTCCCAAGGTTCACCTGGTGGTACTAGAGTTAAAATCAAGTTTTATCCACTTTTTATTGTCTTGGTTATACAGTTTTTTTCAAGTCAAATGTCATAATTGAGTTATTGGCTAATTTTAAGAATACTTTTGAACAGTTTATGCAAAAAAATGTCCAAGCTATTCCTCAACCTGTAAATATGTTTTCTACATAAGGGGGCGTCCATTAATTACGTGAGGTGTTCAGGGGGGGAGGGGATCAAGCTAAATCTTTCCAAATCTCACTTGGGGGAGAGGGGGGTCTTTGTAAATCTGACGTATTTTTTTTCTAGTATAAAACGGTGTAAAATTGCGTGAAAATTAAATTAAAGTAAAGAATGTTTCTAGAAATTTTTAGTCTTAAATAAAAGTAATAAAACATATTGTGTTTGTTTTTTTAATAATCCAACGCATTTACAACCAAAACACAAATTTTGAAAAATCTCACGAGAGATTAGGGGAGGGGGGAAAGAGTTGAGGAAAATCTTACGAAATCTCACCAGGGGGGGAGAGGGGGTCAAAAAATCCTCAAAAATACCTCACGTAATTACTAGATAAATATACAATTTTATTTATGTACTTTATCACGGTCCTTCAAAAAAACTAATAATTTTTAATTCTTACTTTTCTTTTTTCCTATAGAGCAACTCGAATTTTTCGATTTCTGTTTTCATTTTCCTGGCCACTTCGTCCAGTTTGCCCATTTCTTCTTTCGTCTCTTCGTTGATACGAGTAAGTTCTTCGATTTTGAACTTTTGCGATTCGATTTCAGAATGCAGCCCACTCTTCTTATTTTCCACTTCGTTCAGAATCACTTCTACGTCCCGTTTTTTATCGGCTAGATCTTTCAACATCTAATTGAAAAGAAAAAAATTGTGCTTGATATATGATTTGTTAAATAAAAATCTCTCATCACAAAAATTCAGCAATAGCATCTGTATCTCATTCCCGTACTGGAAGTTAAAAACGTTAAATATTTGAACATTCGTACCTTTTTAGCCTTTTTGCCGTAGACATCGTTTTCAATTTCGCCTTGGATGCATTTGAATATCTCCTGATCAATTTTATATTTTCTAGCCGCCATCCTTTTGTAGTCCTGTTCTATTTTGTTGTAAGCCAGCGTTTTCATATGGGATTCCTGTTTGCAAACTTTTATATCGTTATCTAGTCGATCGATTACCATCTTCACGCTATGTACTTCTTCGTCTGAAATATAACAAAATAAAAATAACTACGATTTTGAAAATAAGTCATTAGTTTTTTATTATAGGTTTGATTCAATACATCAGATACTGGCCAACTAGTATCTAAATTATTTGACGAAAAATATGGTATGTCTTTTACTAGGTGAATACCTTGTGTCAATCAAATGTTTAAATTTCGTAATATACATAGCTCAATTATTTATTTACTAGTTGAAACCTTTTTTACAAATAAATATACATTTATAATCTTAATACTAACATAAAATTGAAATTACATAGTGATATATTATTTTTAAAGCGACCTACAATGACATTAAACAACTTCAAATCTTTATTGAACTTATTTCTTAATTTTAAACTGCTAGTTACCATCTCATTCAGTCTATAATTCGTGTGATGGAAAGGTATATGAAAAAGATCCGTATGTCTTGTACGTCTATTATTTGTACTAAACGAAATCATTGTTAATACGTCATCACACAGTACCAAATTATTTATTATTTTGAATAGAAATATTAGATCCGATTCTCGTATGTTCGAGAGTAAACATATTCAAAGAGTGAAGAATATCGTTATATGTATATTCTTCTCTCCTTCATTCCACTTTATATGCACAAATTCGTAGAAACTTACTTTGTACCTTCTCTATCTATTCAATATAAATGTTATAGTTAGGAGACCAAATAGGTCTACAGAACTACAAGTATTAGAAATTAAAAATTAAAAAAAACCGACTTCAAAAACGTGCAGATGATATCTTAACCAAATTTATATGGGACCACCCTTGAGGTACCCCCTTACTAACAAAAAAAGAATCATTGAAATCGGACACCGTGTTAAAGAATTATCACTGAACATACATAAAAAAAATATTGCGACGAATTGAGAACCTCCGCCTTTTTTGAAGTGTTAAAAAGAGGCAATTGACAATTCAGAAGTATTTCTTTGTAGGAAATTTAATATTTTAAAAGTCTTTGACACAATACTATCAATGTAAATGCTAAAAGACAACTTCTTATCAAAAATAACTCCCAAGTCCCTGATATCTTCTACCTCTTTAAGAGGCTTATTATTAATCGTGTATGAGTACTGATGTATAATATTTGATTTACTAAAACTAATTTTGTAACATTTATTTACATACAGACATAAAAAATTCACATTACACCAACGAGACAAACAGTTTAAATCTTCTTGCAACAATTAATAGACATATTTTCTATAGATTTAAACATTTTTACATCATCGGCAACGGCAAACTCCAGCTGTTCACTATTTTTAATGGAATTACTCAAATCATTAATAAATAAATAAAATAATAAGGGGCCTAAGTGAGACCCCTGTGACACTCCTGATAATACACTTATTGAGATGTGCAGCTGCCATATTTAACTAATTGGGTTGTTTGACAAATGGTTTCTAAAATTGGTTTATAATTTTAGTGATTAAAATAATTTGGATGTTTTATGTGTTAATTTAAACTTTTATCAAGCGTATGTTTTGTAGACTTTTTTAAAAAGTGTTTAGTGTTTTAGTATTTATTTAGTATTACTGTTAATTTTAAATTTTCCGCGTTAAAAGACAAACAAGACAATATGTTTAGTTGTTCGTCTTGTGGATATAGCAGCACAGCTAAAAGTAGAAAGGAATAATCTACATTTCATAAGCAAGTATTTTATTCTCTCAATTTTCAACTACATTAAAGATTTTTAAAATGTTTAATGTTTTAAATTTGTAAACAAACATGGTAAGTGCATTTGCGATCAACTCTGCTCATAGGCGTAGTCTCATGGTTTATAGAGTATATATACTTTTATTTAAACAATTCTTTTATGCAATTTTAAGATATTTATGTGGTTGTTAAAATGAATAAATTATTGTTTAATTTAGATTTATAAATTGATTGCAAGTAAACAATTTTCAGATTTCTTAAAGATTCTAAATTTACAAATTATATAAATTAATCCCAGGTAAACAATTTTCAGATTTCCTAAAGATTCTCAAAAAACAAAGTTATGGCTTGAGTTCATGCAACAAACAAATTGTGAGCCAAAATATCTTAATTTTTTGTGTTCACGCCATTTTAAAGCAGATTGTTTTGATCGAACCTCAAAACCAAGAATAAGACTTTTACCAACAGCTGTTCCAACAATAAAAGTGGTCCGGTTGAAGTATATAAATAAGTAAATAAATTCTTTACTAACTATATCATGTGCCTTTTTTTCATGTAATAGAAGTTTATTGTATGAATGTGATGCATCCTATATAATTTATTACAAAGTTATTTACATAAACGAACACAAATAGAATTAATAATATCTCAAGTAAGGAAATAAGTAGCATATCGCATGCCTTAATATACTGTCTTACAGGCGCGGATACAAGGGGGAGGGTAATAGGGTAATTTCAACAGCGTTTCACACTTTATTCAACTATTTACCCGAAATTGTTATTAACCTCTATAAAATAATTGTGTACCCGAATGTATCGCGTCCACTTCGGTTAGCTCCGCCGCAAAACTGTCAATTTCTGTGTATGAAGTGGAAAAATTGCAAAAAGCCTTTCCAACTTATATCCCTGCTATACATAATGTAATGTACTCCTATAAGTAAGTAAAAAAGTGTTTCAGTGTCATGGGTAAAAATTTGTTTAAGGTAAAACATTCAATCCATCTGTACCGACTTTGGCCGATGAATTTACAAGGGTTAAAACCCCCACCATAAACAATATCTCTACATGCAAAGAAGCTACTTATATTGTTATCAAAACATAATAGCAACAAAGAAAAATACCTAATTAGTTAATTTACCAAATAGTTTCAACATTATATTAGGAATTTTTATGATAGCAAAGTGGTTTTTAAAAAACTAATTAGCTCTTGCAACAAACAAGTTATTTCTTTTGCTACGAAAAATGTTTTCTAGTAAAGCGAAATGATTATTATTTTTACATGTATGCTAAGATTAATATAAAATTTGAATTGAGTAGGAAATATTTGTAGAAAAAAGATAGTAATCCTCGAGAGTAATATAAATCATTAAGCCTGGTTCAGAGCATGAGCGGCGCGCGTCGCGATGCGATAGCGTTGCGTTACTGGTCGCTCTACTCTGAAGGTTTGCGTTTGGTAACACTAGGTTGTTTTACCGACGACGCAACGCTATCGCGACGCTCTACGCTCCTACTCTGAACAAAACTCTGTTACTTATGTCGAGGTACCACAAAATCGTCTTGTAAATGATAAAACCATTTATTATTAATATTCTAATAATGTGAAATTCTCACCTAGGCACTTTTTTTGGATAATTTGCTCTTCGATTTGACCTTGACTCATTTTTATGTCTTCAAGGACTCTTTCCTTTAAAGCCGTAAACGTTTGGTGTTCCAGCTGCTCTTTCTTTATTTCTTTTCTGGATTGTCCAATTTCGGTCAAGACGTCTTTGTGTCTTTCTTGTTGCTTATTTAGTTCCTGATTTAGACATTCCAGGCCCTTATCGCGATTGGAGACTGCCGCCACTACGCTGGTCCATGAAAACATCAGGGCTTTTAGCTCCGATTGCAAAGCTGAAAATTTTAATTAAATAAAAACAAAGCTGAATAACACATCGTTTCATCGCTTTTATATTTAAGAAAAATGGCTTAGGAAATATTTACAGAACAATAGAAAACTGATAAGTAATTCATGTATCCAAAGCACGCATCACAGGTTTAGCACACCCTGTATTAAATATATGTAATGTAAAATATCATGATTGGCAAGACACATCACTGAGTATTAGAGTATATACCTCAGATGAATAAATAAACTAGGTAACTGTCACGATTTGTTTAGCTAGAACCTTAGAGAACGACGGTTCGTAAACTACTATAGTAGCCTCTTACTGTTGACAAGGAGTGGGAGTAATATGTCATAAAAATACAAAGAGAACTGCTGATGTATGTACGTAAGTTGTTTTTTTAAATGCTCTTTCCTTTTTATTTTTATGAGAAAAATCTGATATTAATTTATTAGAGTAAAGTTACATGTACTTAAGTTTACTTGACAGATTAACAAACAATAGCCCTATAGTTTAATCAGCAAGTAGTTACTTTCAACTTTACTCAGATGTGAAAAGACTGGCCCTGATTGTTATTGTTTGTTAGTTTTGGTCCAAAATCATCTTTTTTGTCGTCTACATCATTCTTTTGTTGAACTGCCTGTACTTTAAGTCCTGTTACAACAAACTTTGAACAAATTTAACTGACCTGTAATATTTGTGTTACCAAGCGCTGATCTTTGTTCCAAATCTTCTAATTCCTCTTCCTTTAGACTAATCTGGAGTTTGCTGGTCTCTATTTCCGTTTCAAGATTCCAAATATCTGTCAAGAGATAATGAATGAGATAATCTTGCCTTCTCTTCTCCTTAGCCAGCTGATCGTTATCTTGTCTCGATTTATCCGCCATTCTCTTGTTGATAGTTATATGCGACTCGATCTTGGTTTCGGACTCCAATAAGTGCTGGTTCATTGCCGTGACGCTATCTATTTCGACTACCATTTCTCTATTGTTTTTTTCCGTTTGGAACAGTTTGTTTTGCAATTCCTTCAGTTCTTTTGTGTTCCTATGGAGTTCTAGTTCTTCTTTTTCTTGATCTTCGGATACTTTTTGTATTTTATTAATTAGATTGTCAAGGACTCTTTGTTGGTAGCAAACCTACGAAAATAATCATTTAAAATGTTATCTAACTAGTAGATCAAGAATGCCGCCTTTCAAATAAAAAAGGAAGGATACTAGGGATGATTTTATGTACATCTGAGCAAAATCTTTGAAGATGGCGCCTTGCTGGTAGTGAATGTATTAATATTGGGATTTAATTTTTTTAGACAATGCATTAAAGCGATATTAAAAAATAAGACCACTGCAAAATAGCATTTAGTCATAATGGTGTGCCCTATACAGTAATGCCTTGTTATACATCTCCATCCATATCAGATGATACATTTCTTACAGATTTTGAAAATTTCTTAAGTAATATACCAAGAAGGCTAGGAATGGATATATTTATTAATATTAATATCCTTGATCCCTCAAACCAAATAACAAATAGATATTTGCCAATGTTATCTTCCTTTGGGATTTGTATCATATATTAATTCATACACCAGGGATACTGTAGAAACGAAATCATGTATTGATCATATTTTTATACAAAATATGCCAAATAAAAGGACCCCGCAGACTTTAAATGGAAATTGGGTTTCATCGAAATTGTCCCATTTTTTGCAGGGAGCTAGCTTTTGACATCCTGAACAAAAGTCCTTATGGGTGGAACAAAATCCTATGTAAGGATTTTGAGTTATTTGCGAAAGAATGCCTCGATTTTGACGAACCTCAAAAATCGTAAACACAGGGAAACAACACATACAAAGAGGTAAGGGTCTTTATTTTTTAAAAGTCTTGGACCAAGAAGTTATTCCAGAATGATTAGTAGTCAATGATGGGCACTCAAGCCCGGCATCTCCAGAAAACCCTGCTGGGCATTGTCAAATGACTTTTTGGCCCAAAGCCGTCTAAACGTGATCATATTACCATCGTTGTATGAGTTTTCCGCCCCGTTTTCACACTTCTCGAGTATCGGCCAAATGGGACCTTTTTTGGCCGATAACTCATGGGCCCATTCCATTGATGGCCTCGGTCAGTCCAACTTTTCTGGAGGCGACTCATCCAGGAAATCAAGCTCAGAAAAGTTTGGTTAAAAGGTCAATTTTTTGCCGAAAGTGTTCAGGACCATCCTGTGAGTTGCCTATTGACGGGCACTCATACACAGCGTCTCCATCAATGACTACTAATCATTCTGGAATAACTTCTTGGTTCAAGACTTTTAAAAAATAAAGACCCTAACCTCTTTGTATGTGTTGTTTCCCTGTGTTTACGATTTTTGAAGTTCGTCAAAATCGAGGCCTTCTTTCGCAAATAACTCAAAATCCTTACATAGGATTTTGTTCCACCCATAAGGACTTTTGTTCAGGATGTCAAAAGATAGCTCCCTGCAAAAAATGGGACAATTTCGATGAAACCCAATTTCCATTGAAAGTCTGCGGGGTCCTTTTTCATTTAAATCGTTAGTAATTGACACTGATCTAACTGATCATTTTCCAATTTTTTTAAATATTACAACAAACGAAAGAAACTTTAATACATTAAACCAACATACAACACAATACACCGATATAGATAGTTTTACAAAATTATTAGAAAATGTAAACTGGGACAACGTCATTTCTCTTAGCAATCCAATTTTGGCCTACCAGAAATTTATTGAAATAATATATTCCCTAAAAGAACAATGTAATATAACTAATAGGCATAATACTTATAGAAAAATAAAACCATGGATAGTCAAGGCATCATCATGTCTATTAAACATAGAGATAAAATGAAAAAGCAAATATTAAAAACCAAAAACAACAATCTTCTAAGAGAAAATAGGATATATCGTAACCAACTAAATAAAATAATAAGAAAAGCTAAAAATAGTTATTATACAATTCAAATTCAAAATAGTTAAAGAAGCTTCAAATGAACACCGAAACAATAAAACAAACAATGATTTTAATATTCTAAACAATAATAAACAATTTACAAATGACAAAGAAATGGCCAACTACTGCTATAACTATTTTTCAAAAATTGGTATAGATATGGCAACTAAAATCAATTCTGTAAATGACTTCCTAATAAGATATCCACCTCTAATCAACTCAATGGCATTAAATCCTGTCAATAAAAATGAATTAATAGAACATATAAATTTGTTAAAAAATAACAGTGCTCCTGGGATTGACGGAATTACATCTAGAATGTTGAAAAATGGTCACCGATACATAATAGAGCCTCTAATGCACATTATAAACCAAACTTAAAATATCAATTGTAAATCCAGTTTTTAAAAACGGATCCAAAAAAGATGTGTCTGATTACAATAAGTCTGATTACAAATTTTGCAAAAATTTTTGAAAAATGTTTAAAAAAATATTATACGAATATCTAATTCAGTGGTCGCCAACCTGTCGATCGCGAACTACCGGTAGCTCGCGGAGGCAATTCTGGTAGCTCTCACAACGATTTTAATTTAAAAAATACAAACTGCAAAAATCAGAGAAGCTTCCGAAAATTCCACAAAAAAATCTAATTGTCATAATATGAAACATAAACAGCGGCAACGTTGCGGTGAGCGATCTACCGCTGACGCCATCAAGCTAGAATCGGCTAGAACCAACCAGCCGGACCAGCGCGTTAGTGTTCGAGAACGATCAGGATTGCTTTGAACGGGATAAATACGCACGGCGCGGCGACATTGCGCTTAGTTTAAAACTGAACGCGTAACCAACGTCCAGCCGTTGGGTTAGTAGAGAACAACAAAAAATAATATTATGGCAAGCAGTTGTAAGAAGGTAGAGACATACCACTTTCATTCGGAATGGGAAGAACAATACTTTTTTACAGAAGTTAAAGAAAAAAATGTGTGTTTGTTATGTTGTACTTCGGTCTCCGTTGCTAAAAAAGGAAATATTGAGAGACATCATAAAACTGTACATTCTAATTTTGAAAAATCATTCCCACTACATTCTGCCGCCAGAAAGGAGAAACTGAAACAGTTAAAAAAGCAGTTAATTGGACAACAATCAATATTTTTAAGAACAGTCGACAAAAATAAGGCTGCAACTGAAGCATCGTACCGTGTGTCCCAGATAATTGCACAAAAAAAGAAACCTTATGAAGACGGGGAAATGATAAAACAGGCGTTTTTAGAAGCTACTGATTCGTTATTTGCCAACTTTAGAAATAAAGACGAGATAGTTTCAGCTATAAAATCTATGCAACTTTCTGCTAATACAGTGATGAGACGTGTAGAAGTAATGAGTAATGAGCAATGATATTTTTTTACAGTTAACAACTGACTTAGATAACTGTGTTTATTTTTCACTTCAACTGGATGAATCAACAAATGTCGTTGACACTGCCCAGATGGCTGTGTTCGTCAGGATGGTTTTTAGGCTTGACAACCGATGGCACTCCAGCTATGGTGGGTTGTGATAAGGGTCTGGTGACGTTATGTCCTTAAGATGAAACTTTTCCGCAATTTCTCTGTTACCACTGCATTATCCTTCAGCAAGCATTATGTGGAAATTTCCTGAAACTAAACAACGTTATGAAACTGGTGGTAAAAATTGTGAACAAGATTAGAGCTCAAGCGTTACAAAGAAGATTATTCAAAACCTTGGCCGATGAAGTTGACTGTCAATACGGGGACCTACTCCTTCACTCTGAAGTCCGATGGTTAAGTAGAGGACGGGTGCTGAAACGTTTTAATGATGTCCTATCTGGCATAGTTAAATTTTTCAAACAACGCGATGAACCGACTCCGGAACTAGAAAATTCAATCTGGCTTAGAGATTTTGGTTTTCTCGTGGACATTACAGAGAAATTACACGAACTTAATTTGCAGCTTCAGGGAAGAGAAAGAACTAGCGGAAATGATTTCTGATATAAAAGCATTTATCAAAAAGCTGGAGTTTTGGGAACAAAACCTAATTAACAGCGATGCCAAGCATTTTCCTATTTTTTTAGAAAAAATATCTCAAAATCCATTAGAACCCTATGACAGCAAATATCATATAGAAATAGTTTCTACCCTACTACCCTGAAGAATAACTTCAAAAATCGTTTTAAGGATTTCAACGAAATGGCTTAAGTAGCGCAGTTTGTTGTTTCACCCTTTATGGAAATTGATATCCAACAGTTTACAACTTGGTTATGCAGAACTTTGGCGAAGACATCGCTGCAACAGAAATGGAAGTAATTGAGTTTCAAAATGATTTTGCCTTAAAATCGTTAGTCTCAAGTACCAAATGTATCTGGCCTATTGTAAGTAAAGACAAATATTCAGTCCTATGCCGTGTTGCCTTGAAAGTGAAAGCATTATTCAGTTCAACCTATTTGTGTGATTCTTCTTTTTCCAATATGAAGTTTATTAAGAACAAATATCGCAATCGACTTACAGATGAACATTTGGATAATTGTATTCGAATGGCTGTATCAAATTATACTGCAAACATTAAAAAAATTATCGATGAGTCTGAGTGTCAGCCTTTTCATTGAACGTGCTATTTTATTTTTCAATGTTTATGTTCATGATAGTGCGTTACTTTTTTGTTGTTATTATTAACTATTTTTAAATCTTACATGACATGCCGTTGTGGCTGGATAAAAGTTTGTGTTTATTTTTCAAACACCTTCGTTTGGTAGGTAGGAATGTAGCTATGAACAAGTACGTACTAGTAATATTAGTTATTTTGTTATTAGTTTATTGTTAGTACCTATGTATTATGTATTACCAGTTAAATAGTAAAATAAATATATATAATGATAAATTAACTGTGGATTATTTCATTTACGTTGCGTTACGTGGCTTCCGTGTGGGTAGCTCGCTGTTTATTCCAAAATTAACAAAGTAGCTCAACACATTGAGAGGTTAGCGACCACTGATCTAATTGATAAAAAGATTTCAAATGTTAAACAGTTCGGGTTCCAAAAAGGGTTAGCACTTGTGATGCCATGTATGAATTGATATCTAATATAAAAAACAGTCTTGAGAATGAAAGTAAAAATATAAGTGTTTTTATCGACCTCGCGAAAGCTTTTGACACTTCCTCACAAGCAACTACTAAATGTTCTTGAATATTATGGCATTCGAAGATTGGTTTTAAAAATTTTTGAAAACTACCTACACGAGAGAACACAGTTAAAATTAGAATAGAATTTAGTAATCCTGTTAAAATTCAAATAGGTGTGCCACAAGGAACTGTTCTTGGTCCAATTCTTTTTATCATCTATATCAACTCTCTTTTAAACTTAGATATAAATGGTATAGCAATATCCTATGCAGATGACACCGTATTAATGTTTGAAGGTAAAACCTGGGAGGCTGTAAAATCAAAAGTGATTAAAAACATGATTAATAGTGTCCTGGAAAAGTTGTTTGGGTCAACAACATACTTTTTGTTGACTGCAATTATTACTTGATCTTTAAGAAACATATTCTGACCTACTCAGTAAATCTTTTAATTGTGGAAATATCCTGTATCCAACAAGAAAATCCAGATACCTACATTAGAGAATCTACTAAATCATCAGAGGTAAAAATGTTTGCAAATTTCAGTTTTTTATGCTAATTGAGGAACGCACCTTTGGCTACTATGTATAAGCTGAAAAGAAGACAGGTCTATACAATTATATACAATTTTTCTATTTATATAAGTTTAATCATATCCGTTTTCCAAGCAAGAGAAACAGAGTCAGTCTCAAATGAGCAATAGACATGGGTGAAAGAGTATTATCTAGGAAGAAGATAACTAACATTTTTGCATTTCATATTCTACGGTAGGCAATTTTTGTTTAATAACTAGATGTTCCAATGATGATACACTAATTCAGAGGGGGACTAAGATTTTGAAGTGAGATAAAGTGTATTAATGTATTCACTGTTTAGAAGAGCAGAATTATTAGTTATTAGTACAAACATTCCATGATTTCAAGTAAGGCAACAAGAGAACAATAGTAATACTAGTATATTATAATTTGACCTGTTGTTGGACTTCGTACGCTTGCACTCCAACATCGACGATTTCGGTCTCCTTTCTTTTGACGTCATCTTCGATTTCATAGAGATCTTCTTTTATACGAGCTATCTGAATCTGCAGATGTTCTTTTAAAGCTCTTTGGAAGGGTTCTAAGAGCGGATGGTCTGGAGTTAGGAGGAAATTGTTGAAGTCGATCTTCTCCTTTGGCTCTGAGTCGTTCGTTGATTGCGTTTCAACTACTTCTTTCGATTCCGACATTTTTGTAGTTTCCGCAAATAAAAAAATATATTTTTTTTAGAAAAAAATAGGAAAAAATCGTTTCACATAAAAAATGTTTATGTCATCTAAAATGACAAATGGTTACTATAGTAATCAACAGAAGAAAGCTTCGTCGGGCTTCGTTCTATCTTCGTTCTCAACGCTTTAGCTTAAACTAGGTCTCGCAGAACTTTAAATGGATTGGTTGATTTTCTATTATCCGACATATTCGATTCCATACACAATGTCCAACTCGTACAGCAGACAGGTTTAGAACTCCGAAAGAGACGAATTGGAAAGGGTACATAAAATCCCTCGAGGAGTCTCTCAAGGAGGAAACCACCGATGTACGAGAAACAAGAACACTTGAAAGTACAGTAGACTTGGTAAACAAGGCAATTACTGCCAAACGAGAAAAACACACAAGACTGGACTACTTATATAAACAAGCTTACAGAGTATAATAAGGAATACGCAAGGCTAAAAGAAACTTATGGAGAAAGTTCTGCGACGAGGTCTCAGAGACCACCGCCAGTGCTAGAATCCATAGAAGTTATAGCCAAAGACAGTACATCTAGTCAAGTGGTATTCCTTAAAAAAGAGGATGATACCTACACCACGACACTAGAGGAAAGTCTAGAGATACTAACTCAGATGCACGTTCTGGCCTCAACTATCCTAACACACGTGAAAAATAAAATAAGAGGGTCGGTAATTCCTAATGGTAAAGATCGCAAATAATCCTCTTACTAATGTTGGTTCACAATTTTCAATAATACAATGAATAGTATTCTAAAATGATAAATTTTTTTCCAGGATGTCATATTTCACAATGAGGCATACAAAAACAGCAGCAGTAGCCCAGAATCGACGCCGGAAAAATCTAGAAAAATATTCATCGACAAGTCACCGTCTCCAGCCAAAGGTTCTTCATTCGTATCGGCCGTAATAAATGCCATAAAAAGTGCTGCCCAATCACCGTTCGCAATCAGGGATGTTAGCAAGGATACATTGTCAACGGATCACTCAAGGTAAACAAAATATCAAGTATCAAACATTAATAATTCGGTGTTTTTTTTTTTCGCCCAATGCCGTTTATAAAAAAAAGCTAATGTCCTAAAAGTGCGCCCCGCGAAATTTCCGAAGTTCCATTGAAAAGCTTCGATTTGGGTCATGGACAATGGATAAATAACGACGTGTTGGCGGATATGTGAAAGGAAGATTTGTGAAAGCCTTATAATACATACAGGGTTAGTCATGAATAACTGTACATATACTTCTACAGTAGAGTAAGTACAAAATCATAAATGAACAATTTTTTTAAAAATAGCTATTTTATAAATGATTAGGGGAGCCTAGGGAATGGCAATCCGTGCCGGGAAACTGTTAAGTACCAGCCTGGTTCAAATTTTGAAGAAGAGAGTTGGATCGGCTGTTCCGGAATCAAAGCGAAAACTCCCAAACTCCCAGTCGGCCCATCCGGCTTTGTATTTGATATATTTTAGAATGTCGAGTATTACAATGTGTGGCGGTCAAGAAAACATCATCCTGTAGGTTATATTCAAACTAGTCAGCTTACCTAGGGATTTCCGAAATGATAGGTGCTTGTAAAGTTTTATTTAAGTACCAATCAAATAGCAATTCAAATATCAGGGGTTTTTCCCGGGTAAGGCTGGCAGTTTCGAGGGCACTGCAGGTAGACCGGGAAGAAACTAATGGACCAGTTTCTTACTGACTTCGGTCGCGGCATAACATTACATTACTTTGTGAAATAAAATTAAATGCAATTATTAAAATAGTAAAATTAATATTTCTGTCACCAAACAACCCCTCACAAAGTATGTAGATTTTAAGTTTTTTGTGAAAAATTTAAAAATATGTATAGTATTAGAATTTTAAAAATTTTGAAGCCGGTCCTGAAATTTTGGCATATTTTTTAGAGAATACCACAAGAATGAAAATGAGTTAATTCTGATACCCATACAGCACAAAAACATTTTGAAAATAATTCATAAATGTTACATTGAAATATTTGTAATGTTGCATAAATATTACGAAATGTCCCTGAAACGTAAAAATGTGCTAAAAATTTAATATTTTATAGTAATATTTCATAAATAAAAATTTGAAACCTTTCAGAAACATAACAATATTTTAGAAATGTATTCTAGTTTTGTTTTATAAATATTATGAAACGTTGTACAAACGTTTCTAAAATATTTCTGGAATATTAAAATAGCTTTTGACTGCAATATTACACTAAAATTTTTATTAGACAAAAAAAAAGACATTTAAACAGAAACATTTAAACAAACAATACTTATGCCTAAACAAAACAGGTGCTTTTTAATCAGAGTTGTAGGACCAATAAATTAAACTGGAGGGAGGGATAGCAAATGTAGGTTATATTTGGATAAAAAGGGCACTAAAATTGCTTGCGTCACTCGTTTTAGAGAATTAACCCAACATAACTTACAAGTTTTATTTCTGTAGAACACTCATCTCAATTTTTAGACACACTCTGCCATGCAACACCACAACGCAACAAAAAAAAAATGGCAAAAACCGACAACAAACGCAAACTTCCAAACATTTAAAATATAGGGTTGTCTCTGAACATAGGATGAAATAAAATTACTTACGTAGAAGATAGGTCATGTACCCATTTTGTACTTATCCCTCTAACTACTGTAAAATTATGTACAGTTATTTATGACTTACCCTGTTTTATGATTTATTTCCGCTTTTCATGTTCATTTCAATTATTGCTATATTTTCAGCTCGAACGAAATGCTGGACTCCGAAACCGAGCCGTGTCTTATGATGGAGCACGTTTTAGAAGACGTAGTCATTCCGGACGGTCATTCTCAAAATCTGGTCTCATCGGGGCACGGAAGTATGATGAGCTCACGTTTGACGCACAGCGAAAGTCTCAAAGATTTGAATCAAACGCTCCTGAGCAGGCAAATGTCCGAGCCGGCGAGCATGAGCTTTTATGGTAGTCTAAATACTTCATTTACTAGTGATCTGGTGTCGCTGAGCGAATTTTTTCCTTCTATTTCCCTGGTGGACCAGGTTATCGAGGTGGATAACCTTATTACTAGGTCAGTATTTGCCATTTTAAAACTTAAAATTAAAAAAAAAATAGTTTTTAAAAATAAATGAGAATAATACACAAAATAATAGTGATATATACATTGTAAAATGTTATCCAAAGTATTCTTGCTCTGGCTATTATTGTCCTACCCTCATTGCTGACTTTTGCACAACTGAGTTCATGTTTACTAAAAAATAATGTGTTTTAATAAATAACGGAATGGAAAAACAAAATTGTATAATTTTGTCTAAATAGGTAACTTTGCTTCAGCTGTATTTTAAAATTGTTTAATTGTAGATAAAATATTAATGTTTTGATATGTTTTGGTTTGTTTTTACTTTAGGGATACAAGGGTACATTTTAATACAATTTTAATCTAAAAATCTTATAACTAATTACTTATCTAAGAAGTCCCCATTGGGCTGTCTTAATTGTTTCTATAGGAAAGCATCACAAGTTGGCGTGACGATTTATTACACTAGCACTAACATTAACGTTTACTGCACTAGCTCAAATGGCTTCTTCCTTTTGAGCCTTCTGTTGAGTGTAGAGTTTTCCAGTAATTGCAGCGCTTCTTCGTTGACGTGGGAGTGTAGTCGACCCTCATGTTTCGCAGCAAACCTCTTTATTTCTTCTTCGATTGTTGGCATCTTCAGGTCTCTATGAAGATAATCGTTTCGGTAGAACCAAGGTGCATCAACAATGCATCTTAGGACTTTATTTTTGGAAAACTTGTATCATGTTGATATTACTCTTGCTGGCACATCCCCATAGCTGTATGCCATAAATCCAGATTGGTTTTAAGATTTGTTTATAAATCAACAGTTTGTTGTGCACTGACAATTTGGATTTTCTTCCAAGGAGCCAATACATTTTTTTAAATTTAATTTCAAGTTCTTTACGGTCTTTCCATTTAAGTATTACATCTAGGTTCATCCCTAGGTATTGATACGTAAATCTGACTCTCGAGAGAGAAAAAGTTGCGGCACAATTATTTTTGTTTGGTAGCTCAGCGGAATTTGGTTCTGAACCACTCTTCAATGCCACTAGTAACAGAAGGATCACGGATGTCAAATTACCGCGATCCTATTTGATTTAATTGAATAAATAAAAAAGAAATAATATTAAAAAGATATTTAAAGAAAAAAAAGTTGGGCGCCATCTGTTAGTAGTGTATTGTTTTATTAATCTCCAAGGAAATAAGGCATCCTCTGTAATAAAAAAAAAATCAATAAAATTTAACAATTTTATTTAACAAAAAAAAAACAAATATTTATGTTGTATATTTCGTATGTACGAGTTAGTATTTATATTTCCAACGTATCGATCTAATTGGACTTGCCTTGCTGTGGTCTCTGTGGTAGTGATCTCGCTTTTCTCTCTGAAGGGTGTTACAAACTCCCACTAGTCTTTTAGGGATCGGTAGTGCTGCTAGGATAAGGATCAAATTATCGTTCAGAAGAAGAGTTTTCCTCTGTTGTAGCGACGTCGCTGGGGTGAAGGAGAAGGCGCTAGTCGGTGAGGTAGTCTGTAATGGAGAGAAAACGAGAGTATTCTGACAGGCAAGATATATAGATTATCAAACAAGGAAGTCCCAATTAGAAAAATATTCCACCACTGCGTACTTAAGTCAAACAACAAATCGTAGTACGTTTCAAAACAAGTAAAAGTTAAAGTCTAATTCCTCTTAATAGTTTAATTAGAATTCGGGTGTTGGGACTTCCTAAGAATGGATAAATACAAAAAAAAAGAAATGGCAAATAATAAAGCAACTATAAAATAATGATAGATTATAAAATTAACTGCAAAAGTTTTACCTTAAAATTCCGAATTAATTTGGCACAAACTCACATAACGTCGATATCTATAGATATTGTTGAAAAATAACTTGATGTCACCGCGAGAGAAGGAAAAGAAAAAAAGGAACCAAACGGCCGTGTTCGCCTTTTTAAAAGTCTTCAAAACCAAAAAACTTGATTATTCTAGAAGGTATTTGGTATATCTCTCGAAATAAAAGAGGAAACCTATATCAATTCACGTTTGGGGTCCCTTCCAAATTTTTAAAAATCGATAATTACAATTACTTTATTTTAAAGAATAGAGTTGGGAACAACTAATACAAATTAGGTTATAAAATAACAAAATTTCCTGCAATTGATGTAACAGTCAAATTTACTGTTACAATTTTTGGCCGAATCGTGATGCAAAATAACGTCATTGTTTATTCTTATTTGTTTTTGTTCATTTGGTCGAAGAGTAAAATCAACATGCACTGATTTAGTTTGATTTATTTTTATTTTCCACTTTTTTGTCCATCGGTTGATTCTGTTGCAGGTTTCCTGAAGTTTTTCTGAAGTCTCTGTATTAGTTCCGCCAACTGCCAATATTGCAGTGTCATCCGCAAATGTTGCTATTTTAACACATTGTTGTTGAGCGATATCGCTGGTGTATAATAAGTAAAGAACCGGTCCTAGCACACTGCCTTGTGGGACACCTACTTTAATTTCTTTCATTTCGGAGTATGCCCCGACTTACTTTACTCTAAACATTCTTCCCGTTAGATATGATTGTAGAATGTCTACATATTGTCTAGGGAGCATTTTTTCAAGGTTCTGTGTTAGGCCAGCGTGCCAAACTTTGTCAAATGCTTGGGCTACGTCAAGAAATATAGCTGAGCATATATATTTTTCTTCGTAAGCTTTTTCGATGATATCGGCTATCCTGTGTACTTCATCTATTGTCGATAGTTTGTTTCTAAAACCAAATTGGTGCGAAGGGATCAGATTTTTATTTTCAATTATTGGTTTTAGTCGTTTTAGTAGTAGTTTTTTAAATAACTTAGATATTATCGGTAACAATGATATATGTCTATATCATGACACTTCATTCAGAGGTTTTCTTGCCTTAGGAATTAGGATAACTTCAGCCATGTTCCACGCATCAGGTATATATTTAAGGCGAAATGCTGCATTTATGAGGTATGTCAATTTAACAATAGCCTTCCGTGATAGTTTCTTTAATATTTCTCCAGTAATAAGGTCATATCCAGGGGCTTTCTGTGAGTTGATGTTTGTCTGAATTTCTTTCATAAGGTTTGTTCCAACAACGATCTTGGAACAATACATAAACCAGTCCAAAACATATTGTTGACAATCTGTCGACGACTAGTAATTGACAACTTGTCAGGTATTGGTCGGGGATTGGGCTTCAACTCAGAACTCAATTATGTTGGAACACATTTTTTAAATTTAACAGACGTACTATTACAATAATAAACCACAAAATAAAATAAATGATAATAAACAAAAACCATGAAGACTAAACTCGATTAGCAAATACAAATCAGAACTGTCAGAGATAATAGATACAAATAATATAATTACAATCACGAAATGTTCAGTTTATTGCGGCTTTGCGCAATTCGTTCCTATTCAGACCCAGGAACTGATTTGACAGTACATAAATAAGTTTGTGATTAGTTTAGGTTGTGTTGGAACACTATATTTTTGTACAGTTTTGAGTCTAAGGTTTGTTGGAACACGAATTCTAGACTGCGCATAATCCAGACAGTACGCAAACTGATTTGCTTTATGTTGGAACAAACCTATAACTTCATTAGAAGTAACTAGCTTAATTTCAAGTTGTTCCCTATTATGGATGGTCTCATTAGGAGTGTCTTGATTTTCATCTAATTGGAACGTCTTTGTAGGTGGTCAGCGAAAATATCAGCTTTTTGTCGATTGTCTCTTGCCCATTTGTTATCTGATATTCTAATTGGACGACAGTGTTTACACGGATTTTTCATTTTTTTAGTTGCCTTCCAGAGTGAATAATCAGTTTCTTTATCATCTGTTAGCCCTACTAGGTATCTGTTGAAGGATTCTTCTTTGTGGTTTAGGATTTCTCTTCTCAGTCTTTGGGTAGCCCTATTTAATATATTTTTATCTTTTGGTGATCTTGTCATCTGCCATTTCTTTGTTAGTTTTCTTTTTTCTGCTACCAGTTCTCTTATCTCGACAGAAGAGTTTTTTCCAGCTGTTAATATTCTTACTTTTGGTGTGTTCCTCCATGCAGCTTGCTGGATTTCAACTATAAACCTTTCCAGTTCTTCATCTAGCTAATTTTTCGTTTTTAGTGTTATGGTCAGTTGAATAGTCCTCTTGAAAACCTTCCCAATTAGTTTTCCGATTTGCTAGGGTCGGTTTGGCTTCTCTTTTGTCCATTGGTTATATGTTTGGGGTTTGTTTAATTTTTCTAGCTTCTAGAGCCTGTCAGAGAGTGAATCTTTTCTGGTTATTAAGGATAATAATAAAATTCATGAGTAGTACTTTCTGCTAACCTGGTTGACTGTGCAGTATGCTGTACAATTTGTGGCGTGGGATTCATGGCTGGTTGTTACCTTTGAATTGGTTGCTGCTGTGAGTTTGTTACCTGAGAATATGTTATTTCATTTCTGACAGTAGGAAAAGCGTTTACGGATCTTTTTTGTCTCGTCATTATTTTAGGTTTAGTGGTGTTATCTTTCCTTATCTGAAAGGTTTTAGCTACCTCATCCTCTGTAGTTAGCAGGATGTTCCATTAGGCAGTTTATACACTTTGGTTGTTGTTCTGGAATTTTTACACAATCTTTCGTATGATGTTTTCCTACGCACTTTACGTATCTTGATTCTCTTTTGCAAAAGTTGTGCGTATGTCCAAATAGCTGGCAGTTTTTGCATTGCGGAACTAGTTTTGACTTTTTTATGGTTTCTGTTCTAACTCTTATATTAAGTATTGCTTTGATTTCGTAAATTTTCTTGATATCTTCAATATTTTCGAATGATAGCATGAATAGCAACAATGATTTTTTATTTAGTTTACGAGTGTTATTATTATTAATTCTATTTCCTTCTTTATTATATTGACAGCTTCTTTTCATTTTAATCCTTGACTTTGCAAGTCTTCAACAATATCTTCTGGTTTAGATGTAGATGGTAGACCTCTAACCATTACTTTAATGTCTCTGTTCTGTTTAATTTCACAGGAATGCCAATTCATTTTTTTGGCATTCAAGGTTGATATGACATTTTTGAAGTCTTCTTCTTGTTTAGTATTAATTTTAAACTGGTTATTGCTTAGAGCTGTGGCTTGAAAGGAAATATTATTTTCTGCCAGTGTATGACGCAATTCTTCATAGGGTAGTTTGATTATACTGCAATGTCAGAATGTAAGGTTGGGTCATGACTGACAAATACAGATGCAAGTCATGTCGGTGATAACTACGCACGGCTCTGAATTAAATCCAAACAGTTTTTTTGAGGATCACTCCATATTTCACTGATAGGAAATACTGTTATCTTGTACAGGGTGGACCATTAAGTTGAGCGGATATAAAAAAATCGTGAAAAATAAACAGAAAGTAATATCATTACGAGTGTATATTTAAATTAAAATACACAAATGGGAAATTATTTTTTAAAAATAACATCATACATATGTGCGCCATCTTGACACACGCACTCTTCGAATCTGAACTTCAAATTTGAGAAAACTCGTTGACACATTGAGCGTGGAATATCAGTCATTTTCTCTCGAATATTCTCCTTTAACTGATCTACTCTGCGTGGCCTATTGGTATAAACGTAACTCTTTAAGTATCCAGAAAGAAAAAAATCACAAGGAGTAAAGTCTGGACTTCTGGGAGGCCAGAGAATATCCCCTCGGCGCGATATCAGTTTACCTTTAAACATCTCGTTTAAGGCCGTTATCGACTCACTAGACGTATGGCATGTGACGCCAACTTATTGAAACCATGTACACACATTAAATGGTTCAAATTGATGAAGTTGCGGAAAGAAAAAATCGCGCAACATTGTTGTGTAACGGTCAGAATTTACCGTTACAGTCTGGCCTCGCTCATCTTCAAAGAAATAGGGACCTATGATTCCTTGTGCCGAAATAGCCGCCCAAACTGTACTTTGGGCGAATGCAGTGGCTTTTGATGTTTTGATTTGGGATTTTCTGCTGCCCAATAGCGACAGTTCTGTCTGTTGATATGCCCATTTAATTGAAAATGAGTTCGTCCGAAAACAGAGTATTGTTCAGAGTTGGAAAGCGCTCCAACATTGTTTGAGCAAAAATACGGCGTAGGTTATGGTCATTGGGTTTCAACTCCTGCACTAATTGAATTTTGTATGGATGCAGTTTTAGACCTTTTACCAAAATTCGACGCAGGGATGTTCTTGATATGGCAAGCTCTGCCGACCTCTTTTGGGTAGATAATCCGGGATCGCGTCGTAGGGAAGTCCTAACTTTGTTAACTGTTTCCTCTGTGCGTATTGACCTTGGGCGTCCTGCAGGCTTCTGATTAAGTGTGGAACCCCTAGCTTCGAACTTTCTGATCCACGACCTAATCACACTTTCACTGGGACACTGATTTAAGTAATTTAATCCGTACTCGGCACGAAATAAACGCCGCACAACAGTACACGAGTCGCCATTTTTATAATAATGCTTTACGCAGAACGCACGTTGCGACTGAATTTCCGAACACCGAGCTAGTCACCCCCACTACTGGCGCCTCGCTAACCAGTGCCGTTTGGATTCAGTGGCGTTCTTAAAATCGTACGTCTTTCTGGCCCACCCTGTATTATGATGCTAGGTACATAAAACGTTTCTGTTTCGTAATATATATAGGTTCGTTCCATCAACGATCAGAACACAGTCATTCCCGCCAGGAAATCTGTGCAGTAGGTTATTAGGACCCCCAATTTTATAATGCTCAGAATCCTGGTGCCAATATGACTAGTTTCGGATCGTTGTTGGAACAAACGCTCGGATAAAGATGCATCGCCCTAAGTTTATAGTAATTTAAATAACCTTGTAGGCATATTTTTATTGTGTTCTTAACATATTTTTCAGGCTACTTAAAGTTATCAGGATAATCCAAATGGAGAACGAAGACTGCATGAACGAACTCCAAGAACAAAGAGACAATTTGTCGGAACAAGTCGATAAGCAAAAAGAAACCAACAAAGTCGTTGTGAAGCAGCTGAAAGATTGGGAAACGCTGGGCGCTCGTTTGAAAACTGAAGTCAAAGAACTTATGGCCCATCTGTCCAAAAAGAATAACGAGATTGATAATCTGAAGGGGCAATTGAATAAGCAAAGAGAAGAAGTTGAGGTACCTAAGAAAAACAGTACTTTTATCAATATTGACTAATTCTAATATGTGTTATCGGTTTTCAGAAACTTAACCAAGACGTTTGTGAATTGTCTACAACTTTAGCGAAAGCTGAAATGGAAAATAAAACTAAGGAGGATGAAGTTAGTCGGGAAATTAAAAAATGGGAAAAAACGGGTGAAGTTCCTTCTCCAGAAATTTTAGCGAATTTAATTTCTAACCAAAACGAGGTAAGCAATAGCAATTTTATCATTATTAGGGTTGATAGGCAGTAGGAGATCTTCAGATCTGACACTTCTTGGTTTTTCTGTGAGATCTTTTAAAAACAATAGAGATATGAAAATTTTGTCGAAAGTATGTTGATCATAAAAGTAAGATGACCAAAGTGTTAAATAGGATTTATTATTTTTATTCATTAACAGCTGGCTTCCAATTTCTCTATGTTTTTTGTTTTTATTACACGAAATCAAAAGTAATTTGTGTTTGCGGGTTCGTCAATAAAACTACTAAAACCTCCGTAACCAATTGGTTTATTAAACGTAACAAGTCGGATTCGCCTCTAGCTCGTGCTTTCGGTTCCTCCTGTCGGCTATTGTCCGGATGAGGATGTTACCGATGACAGTTGAGTCTGACATTTGTCAATCATAGTAATTTAGTTCGACATTACATATAACAATCTCAGATAAACAAATGAAATATAGATGTGTTACGGGCGCAGTTTTACAAAGGCTTTGTTTGAAGCCAGTATCTACGAACTTTTGACAGTCGTAGTCTCCATGGGCGTATCAAATAGTTTTTTCATCAGAATCCAAAGCATTATTTTGTAAATAACAAATTTAAAGAACAATGCAACTTATGCAAAAAATTTCATTTTACAAAAATTAAATTCTATTTTTTATTCGAATGTAACAAACGATATTTATAATTCAAATAATTACACTGTTAATATTGTTTATAGGTAGATATCAGTAAACTGTATATTTAAAATGGAACAAAAATCCCTATTGAAAAAAGTAAGCCGAACTGAATTTACCCATTAGGTCACAGGAGTACTGGTGAGATTGGTGCACAAAGTGCCTTTGCAGGTCCGTTTTAATCATTTCATCTTATTTTAAAACCAGGAGAAATTAATATTTCTGAAACTCAACAATAAAAAAAATCCAATTTACTTTTCCCTTATATACCTAAAGGTAGCATCTTACCACTTGAAGTGATAAATTTAAATTTATTTAGCATATACGAGGGATGTCAAAAAATAGGAATTAAGACAGTTACTTATTTTTAAAAATATAAAAAAAAGATATGTAATAGATTTTATCATTTCTTAAGAATAAGCAAACATATTATAAGCTTTTAAAGTAATTTATAATGGATAGACACCAATCTATAAATTTGTTGAAACTTACCTTATTTATAGTCTGTAATCTTGTTCCAAGAAAGATCTAATGGAGACTGTTAAGCCTAATAGAAACAATAGATCTCTGTTTATAAACATATAAACTAGAAGCATAAAAAGGTTGAAGTGACGAGGCCTTTAAACCGTGACTAGCAGCATTAATTTTATTCGGATAATATATTTATATTTAAATAAAATGCTAAGATAAATTAACTGTAGCTTTATTAGTAAAATAGTAACATTACACTTTTCCAAAAAAACGTCCCAAACTCTAGCAACATTTTCATTGATTTGTTATCGATTCAGGTTTTATTTTTGTTCTTATAAACTAAAATATTTCTTTATCATAAATAACAATTTTATAGATGAGAAATACATTTTTCATAAATGTTTAATGACATTTATAGAATTAAAATAGATATTTGTGTACCAAAGGCTGTAAGTATCGAGTTGATCTTTTACGGCCGAATCAGAAAATTACGGCCGAGGCCAAGTAACTTCTGTAATATCCATTTAACAACTTATGTAAGAATAGAAAATCCGTATCATGCATTCATTTTTCACGAGAGCAATTATTAATAATTCCAGATATTTGACGCCAGTATGATGTAGCTAGTTTATTCCTACATGGTATGTCTGAAAAACCTCCTGTATACATCTAATAAATCGCATAAATTAAATTTTGTCTATGTACAACTTCTGTGTGATAAAAATGTTTTATATATGACTCAATTAAGCTTCAGCCAAAACTGTATTAACATACAATTAACGCAAATTGAAAAACAATACAAGAATTAAATTATAAAATTCAATATAAAATTAATAAAAAAATACAATATAAAAGTATCAAAAGTGATAATTATAAATAAAAAAAAAAGGACAAAATTGGTTAGCGGAGTGTCTATTTTCAAAGAAATATAATGGAAATCCCATAGGAACCGAAGTTCTGCATGGGCTACATATTATATTTAAATGTATATGTCACCAAATTGAATTATTTTTAGTTTCATACTAGATACATAGGTACCTCAACTGCTTCTGATGCATTTTAACTCATGTAATTTTTGATCTCTTAAATAAATATGTTAGAAGCGAATATTGACAGATATTCTAGACTGAAACCTTCTACTTCGCTGAGTTAAAATGGGGAATTATTGTCTAACCAGCATTTTTGAAAGCACTCAGCTCCCTCCATAAACGCGACAACTAGCAAAAGTGTAAAGCACAAACGTTTTGGTATTCTCTACTTGTTGTGCTGTTCGTATTTTAAAAAAGTAAAGCGCATTCAAAAATGTTTATTTTTAGAAGTAGATAAGTCAAACATTAAAATATTATAGGCGCTTTCCTTTTACAAATTTACTTAGTTAGTTTGACTTACATGTGACGTCAGTCAGATATTTTACTAAGTAATTTTATCCCAGAAAATTATAATCAAAAGGAACGGTCTTTTAAGTAAATTACCTTACTTGTATTATTTTGACAGAAGACAGAACCAGAGAGAAGACATATGTCTTATCTCTGGACAGAACTCTAACCTTAAATCCTTCCGTACTTCGAAGCAACGCGTATTGGTTCTCCATACCTCTAACAGGAACTTTTCGTAATAGAAATTTAAATAACAGATCATAAATAAATAATAATAACTACGCATAACCTCAATCAACGACCATAAAAACATTATGATCTGTGACATAAAACATCAACTTGTTTACTCCCCTTCTAACTTAGATAAAAATCTTATTTCTTAGCATGGTTGAGAGGAACCTTATTAGGGGGAAGGGGAGAGTAAAAATTCTTAGTTTGCTTTACTTAGTACTTATAAATGGAACGTGCAAAATATCAAGGTCACATCGATCTAAGTAAGATTTCCTAAGTATTCTGGTAAAAGGAAAGCAACAAATATCTAAATATTATGACTTGAATATTAAAATGTCATCAAATGTATGATGTTTATTGTTTTTGATTCCTTATAATTCTGAAATTGGCCTTAATATATTCTAATTGAGTTTATAATTGTAATAATGTCAAAATGACATTCAAATACTAACCTTAGATATTTAGACAAATCAGCATTTACGATTTATAATTATTATGACAGATTAACAAAAATTAAAATCACATACGAATAGCAAATTCGTCTAGCATTAGAGAATACTATAATCACATGCTTGTCGTTTTGGTGATCGAACTTTGTTGAGAAGTCTGCTTGGCGCTTTCGTTGATATGCATTTTCAGCTGAAAGTTAGAAAATAGCCCCCTTTGACTTGTTCTAGATTAAAACACTTCTCATTTATAAACAAAATAATATTATAAAATGTTTCCAATATATTTTATATTTCCAATTTATGTTAATTTTATCAACTTCAACCTTCTCTAGGATTTGAATACAAATTTCCATTGCTTCAGTTTGTAGGAAACCTGCGTCAAAAAATACTAATAATATTTTACAATATAGGTGTACCGCCCATGTGTTTTATTTACTTACCTTTGAAACGACGTGGAACTTCTCCAAATTTGTTTTAGGGCAAACAAACATTGAATAATAATTTTTAGACTAATAACTAACAAAATTCGTTAAAAAAACATTCTAGACACTCTAAAAACTTTAAAAATATGCCGTGGGAATATAAAATCACAAAAAATGTACAAACAAAACTGACAGTTCCCAAATGCTTGTTGACAGTTGTGAGTAATTGGCGCTGGTATTTAAAATAGACGAATCACATCAAAGACCAGGAAGAAAGAGAAAGTAATAGATAAAACGGTTCATATTAGCTTCAAACACATCCAGACCATTACTTATCTATTATTCATTTGTTTATCTGAGATAACAATTTGGAATAGTTAATGTTAAATGCAAACGCTGTAATTAATTATACAAAAATATAAAGTCAATATTAAGTCTAGCAATAGAAATTTATAAAATAAAACTGTGTGGCAACCAAACTACTTCACATTTACACACATACCCATTATAATATTTTTTTTTCTTGCAGATACCTGACCTCAAAGAAAAATTGTCTGAGAAAGAGAAACATCTGAAGGAACTCACGCAGGAATTTTTGGCCAGTAGACAAGTGTTATCGGAAAGTTTGAAAGAAGCTGTAAACGCATCCAAAAAACAATATGATGCAATTGATAATGCTTTAGAGGTAATTATTTAGTAGATAAGCACTTTCTGGTGTAATAAAAAAATTTAAAAAATAGCTTTTTTCTACGATCACTGTCCAAAGTAGGCTTTTGCGATTTGAAATCTAATGGCAAATACAATAATATTTCCTTTTAATAAATGATTTTCAAATTATTTGTACGTAGTTAGATGTTTTTTTGTTATATTTTCCAAGTTAACATGGACTTTGAATATCAACTGCTTTTTCCATGATTAACTTTAGGTATAGGGACCAATAAAAATCACAGAAGAATAATAAAAAATTAGAATAAACCCAGAAATTAAACAAGACATAGAAGAATATATAATAACAAAAAAAAAACAATCCAGAGTTAGATGATAGGGACACGTTTTGAGAGCAGGAAAATGAACATATTTGGTTCATTCAATTTCACAATGGGACCTCGGAGGGAGGAGACATGAAAGACCCAGATTAGGATAGCTGAAGGAAGTGAAAGATGATCTACGCAAGGCAGGAGTGAATAATTGGCAAGAAAAAGTACAGGAGAAAAATGGAGGGACATTGTAAAGAGTATTATCTAAGAGAATGGGATTGATCCACCGAAAATATGATTATAGAGAGCGATCACCGGCTTAGCCCTACTAGGGGCGTTTTCGCCACTCTATATATAGGCAACACATTATACACTACTTACGACAAATTTTCAGTTTTTATATCTATTTATTAAAAAGGTGTGATCGTAGAAAAAATATTGTGTACATTTAGAGGAAAATTTCATTGCCGCTTTCGATAGATTGCCGCGCTCCGCTACGCGTCGTGCGGGCAACTTTCTGTCTTAAGCGGAAGATTATCACTTTTCGCTCTTAATACACAAATAGTTATTTTAACTATAGGGTCTTCTTCTTCTTCATTCTTTTATTGGGCTATGTTCTGAAGAACAATTTACCCAGACAACTCATTAGATTACAGAAAACTATTCACAAAAGTTAATATTAGTGTTTACCGATGTAAATGTTTTTAACAGGAGTACAATATACAGGGTGGAGATTTTAACTGGAATAAATTCGCTAGTGGGAAGTTGAATAATTTTTCTAAAATTTCCCGAGACACGTCAATGTTTTAATATATTTACCTACATTTTGCAAGCAATTTGAAAAAATACAGCCCTTCGGTGGTAGCTGAAACCACCCTCAACATGTTTTTTTCAAATGAAACCCTGTGGCTTGTGACCCTTCATTGCAAAGCTGATGGAACGAGGAATCCAGCATACTTATCAAATTTTATTTTCTAGTGCGTTTTGGGGTTGCATAAAATCAAAACGTAATCTAAAAGTTTAATTTATTTTCAAAGTTAACAATTGCTGAAAATGTTTGTTGTTTAGTTTTGGAATGTTAACTTTACTTTTTAGATGTACTCACAAAAAATTCCAAACCATTTTTTGCCACAACTGGTATTTGCTATTTTTTGCTAATGTTTATATAGAGAAAGTAAAAGTTGAAAAGTCTTTTGGTAGGTAGAGAGGGGGTAAACGTCAAACCACGTCGGGCGGCTCCGAGAATTTCACAGTAATGTTTACCTGCCAGTGTCGTTTCATAGAATAAGTAATTTTAAATTGTTATCGGCGGAACCGGACAATCGCATGTATTTATGGATTATAAATAATTATTAAACATGTATTATAATATTCAAATTATAATTTTACAAAATTTCAACAGCTATTCACAATTTATTAAACTATTTACTCGAAATTGTTATTAAAATCTATAAAATAATTTTGTACGCCAATGTATCGCGTCCACTTCGGTGAGATCCGGTGCCAACCTGTCAATTTATGTGTATAAAGTGGGAGAACTGGCAAAAGCATTTCCAACTTTTACTTCTGTTCTACACATCCGCAAAGAGAAATTTAGTTTGTAGTTATGTAGTTGCAGTATTCAGCGTTCGAAACGAAATGTTGTTGCAAACTGGTGAAAATGTCTTATTCTTTAACTGAAACGGTAAAGATCGAAATTTTGATGATGATTGGATATGGTAGAATGCGAACTCAAAGCGAAGTTGTTCGCCTGTTTCGAGAGTCGCATCCTGACTTGCCACCAATAAATCAAGGTAATATTAGTAAAATAGAGGCACAATATCGAGGAATGGGTTATGTCAGAAAAGTACCGAGAAAGAGGCAAGCTGTTGTCAATGACAACATGAAGTTTGTTGCTTGTTCTAGAAGAAGATTCAGTCACTCCAGCCCGTCAACTGGCCCGTGATAGTAATCTTAATCACAAAACGGTTATAAAAATACCTAAATATGAGAAAAACGCCCATATAAAATGCAGACTGTCCAAGAGCTACTAGAAGAAGATCCAGATCGACGACTGGAATTTTGCGATGTGTTGATAACTCGTATTGATCAAAGCCATTTATCTTTAGACTAGATTCTTTTCTCTGACGAGGCTATTTTTACATTAGATGTAAATCGCTCAAACTGTCGTTATTGGGCTGCAGAGCACCCCCATTGGATGAGAGAACTTCATACTCAGCTCCTACAGAAAACTAATGTGTGGGCCTGAATAATACGCGATAGAATCGTAGGACCATTTTTTTTGATGACACTAATAATGGAGCAAGATACTTGCATTTTCTGGTGGTTTAATTAATCTTTTAGGTCTAGAGACCGCTGAAACTACATCTTGGCTTTTTAACTCCACAGCAGCAGACAGATTTACTGCACTTGTCGGCAAAGAATTATTATTAAAAAAATTTATTTGGTCAAGATGTCGTTTCCATTTCATATCTAACTCTGGAATATAAATTTCATATACTTTTTTCCTATTAATTGTACAATTTTTCCTTTTTTCCAGGATTCTTTATTATTTTTATATCCCCTAGCTAATACATTATCTCCAATTTTAATATCTAAAATTCTATTACCTGAAAAGTATTATTTTTGTTTGGTTTGACCTTCTTCGACTTTTATTTTAATTTTATTATTTGCTGATATTAAACTAAATCTAGTATTTACTTTATGTCTAAAAATAAGTTCTGAAGGTGTAACACCAGTGGAGGAGTGTATCGAATTTCTATAATCAAAAAGAAACTGACAATCAAGATCACTATGAGACTTATTTTCAAAAACTAATTTTTTTAAAGCATTTTTAACAATTTTTACACTAGATTCTGCTTGGCCATTAGACTGGGGATGATAAGGTGGTGAAAAAGATATGTTCTATATTATTTGAATTTAGGAATTTTGAAAATTCTTCTGAGCAAAAAGATGTGCCATTGTCAGAAACGAGTTGTTTTGGTAAACCAAATCGTGAAAATATTGATCGTAGTATTTTTATGGTAACTTGACTAGTCAAAGATTGCATCACAAAACACTCTAGCCATTTTGAATGAGCATCAACAAAAATAAAAAACATTTTATTTAAAAATGGCCCACAAAAATCTATGTGTACCCGGTCGAAGACTTTTTCAGGCCATTTAAAAGGAAAAGATAACTTAGCTTTTCGAGGAGATGGACTAATTACGCCACAAATTTCACAATTTTTTACCACATTTTCTATTTGTTTATCCATTTTCGGCCACCAGAAATAACTTCTAGCAATACCCTTCATTTTGACAAAATGTGTTTGATGAAGTTCCTGCAAAACTCTCTTTTGTAATAATTATTCTATTATTCCACACTAAGCACTCATTTTCAACTCAAAGTTCATATTTTTTTTTAAAATACATCTTAAGAGGAAAATGTACATTACAAACTGAAAGACCTGCGGGGCAACGGTAGTTTAGTAGGTATAAAAGTTACAATTTAAGGGTGGAGCCTAAATACTACAAAATTACTTCCGAGACTAAACAAAATCCGCATTCATTCATAATTTTAACAATTGCATGTAGATACGAGGGATACGTATTCCAAACTGTAACGCGCGAAGTTAAGACAAAGGAACCGAAAAATCCTACTACGATATATTTATACAATGAGTGAGTCAGAGTTACCTAAATTAGGGGAACCCAGAATCGTATTTGTTTTTCTCGGTGCATTGCGATATTGTTATAACGCAGTTCGATTTTTTAGAGAGTTTTACATTATTTTTATATTTTAATTTAGTGAATAGGTTTAGTTAGATTAAATTAGATTTAGGAGTATAGAGTTGTGAAATATAAATACAAATAACGAAAAAATAGACGATTGGTTCGAATAAGGTAATATCAATTAATACAGGGTATTTATTAATTGAGTGCCGATACTTAAGGGTGTGAATCCTTAGGTGTTAAAGTTTTAAGAAAAAAATAACTATTTTATCATAAGTTTCTTATCACTCTAGATATTTTTATGAAATTTTGCCCAAAAAAAGTGTTTCCACTCATGGTGGGTTCCTACCAAATTTCAACAAAATATTTTCTTACGCGAAAAGGGTGCGTCGTACGAAAGTATGTCTAAAAATCAAATTTGCTCCAAAATAAATAAGGATTTTAAAAATAATTTTGGTTTTTAGAAAAAGCAGTGGCGTACCATATTTTTGTTCAAAAATATTCAGTTCAACAAAATATTATTTTAATGATTTAAAATAAACTGCCAGTAATAATAATTATTTGTACTTAAACATATACAAAGTGAAATCATAAAACGACGCATCAAGAAAGCACCAAATTATTAAACTTTTAATTTACGTAATAAGTATTAAAAGTAATTTTAAAAAACTGACTTTAAAATCGTGCAAATGCCATCACCACATCTTATCCAAGTTTTTATGGGACCACCCCTGAGGTACCCCCTTGCTAACGAAAATAATTATAGAAATCGAACAAGGTGGTAAAGAATTATCGCTAAACATACATAAAAAATGAAAAGTTTAAGGATTTTCTCATCGACCCAATTATTAGATTTTGACCAAATTTATATGGGACCATCCCGGAAGTACCCCCTATCCAGCAAAAAAAATCATTTAAATCGGACATTGTGTTAAAGAATTATCGCTGAACATACATAAAAAAATTATATACAGACGAATTGAGAACCTCCTCCTTTTTGAAAAATTATTTTTGGGCTAAAATATGCGCAAATATATTTAGTTGAAATTCTGAAATTTTAGGTTTTGTATGTTGAACCGTTTAAGCAGTATAGGTTTGGTTCCATCTTTAACAGCTACCCTGTATGTAAAAATGTGGGTTCTGTTTCTAGAAGAGTACCTAGTTCACTGTGCAGCCAAATTTATATGTATTTTTTGAATAAATAAAGTTTTAGGTTTAATTAAATACCAAGTTTTATCAGGAATAACATTTTCTGAAAAAAGTAACACACAAAAAGCAGACTTTTTGCGAGCCACTATATACATTTTAGAGGATAATCCATATTATTTTAGAAAAATAAATAAATTTTTTGTATAATCACATAAATGTGATTTATCTTTTAGAATATTATATATGTTTGTTAAAGTTTGTATAAAGAAACTGTAATGCAAGTTCTGGAACAAATTAAAAATATCACAAATTATTTTATTTTATTTGACTAATATGAGTTTTTTGTGTTTTTAAATATTTTGTTCAATTTATTTCGATATTCTATATATTCTTGTTTTTCCAATCAGTTAAATTTCTCAAGAGAGATTTTTTGAGATCCACTACCACTACCGGTAAACGTAAAAGTTACACAGGCAGGGTTAACAATTTATAGTTTTAGTTTTTTTCACGATGAAAGACGTCATTTCCCGGTCTTTTTTTATTTTTCTAAGTATAGTATGGGTGAAATGATCCAGAATCAATATAATTATTATTTTTATTAGAACACTTATGACAATGACAATCTCATAACATATGTCTCTCATTCCACCTATTTACAAATACAGGGTAATGTTACATTCCGGATATATCATCTCCCCTTTCTAAATTTCTTCTCCTTCATCTCCCTTTTTTTTAATTTTTATTAAAAATTTTCTATTCCTCTTTACTTCTCTGCCGTTGACTAATTTAATTGTAAAGTTTCTATATCTTCCTACATCAATAATTTCTCCAATAGTGTTCCAAAGTTTGGTAATCGGGTCCTGTATTCTTACAGTGTCACCTATGTTTAATTTTGGTAGATCTTTTGCATGTTTGTTGTATATGTTCTTTTGGTATTCAATTTGATCTAGGGCTCTCTTCTCACACTTCTCTGCATCTATCTGCCACTCTAATGAAAATGATTTGGTATGAGCAGGTACTAAAGATCTTAATGGATGACCAAAAATCATTTGAGCAGGAGAACGACCGTTTGCTTTAGGTGTATTTCTCCACTCCAACAATCCCCAATAAAATGTGTCTTCATTTAAATTACCATTTTGTGTACATTTTTTAATTAAATTTTTCATCGCCTTTACTGCAGCTTCTGCATGCCCATTACTTTGAGCGTAATAAGGTGTAGAAGGACAATAAATAATTTTCCAGTTCTTTAAAAACTGTCTAAACTCGAATGAGCTAAATTGAGGACCATTATCTGTTCGGATATGAATGGGTATTCCTGTACTAGCAAATATAATTTTTAAATCATTTATAATTTTTAAACTAGTTGGTACCCTATTGTTGTAATGACAAATATTTGGCCATCCAGAAAATCTATCTACATAAACTAAATAATGCTTCCCAAAACAAGTAAAAAGGTCACAAGATACCGATATATATGGTCGATTTGGAACTAAATCATGTACCATTGTTTCTTTCTGCAAAGAAGGTCGAGACACCTGGCATAACTCACATGATTCTACCATATTCTTAATGTCATTTGATATCCCTGGCCAGAATACCACTTGACGTGCACGATATTTAGTTCTTTCGATTCCTTGGTGTGAATCGTGAAGCCTTTTCAAAACCAACTTCCTCATTTCTTTAGGTATAAGTATTTGACAACCTTTTAAAATCAGACCATCTTCGACGCTTAACTCACCTCTAACTGACCAATAAGGTAATAATGCTGCATGCAAGTGACTTCTGGTATCTGGAAAACCCTTAACTATAAATTCCATTAAGTTTTGATAGTCTTGATCTCCTGTTGCGAACCCTTTAATTTCATTTAATATAGGATCACATTTTTCAAGATTATTAATATCGGCTAAATCTTCATTAATGGCATTTATTTTGTAAATTTCGTCCAACAATATATCATCTTCCTTGGGATATGTCACTGGAGCTCGTGATAAGGCATCTGGCATTAAATGTCTTGAATTTGGTACCCATTCTGCTTGAAAAATAAACCCCGCTAATTTTTCTTTTAGTCTTTGAATTCTTGGATTTTGAATACTATCAAGGGTCTGATTATTTAAAATTGGAATCAGAGGCTTATGGTCTGTTTTTATAACAAAATTCTCTAGGCCTAGTAAATATAGTTTGCATTTATTTACTGCCCAACTAACAGCTAATAATTCTAATTCTACCATGGCATATCTTGATTCAGCATCACTAAGAAATCTTGACCCACAGTGTACCAACTTCCAAACTTCATCATGTTGTTGTAACAAAACGTAGCCCAAACCATGTAGTCTTGAAGCATCTGTTTGTATTTCTGTTGGTAATGATGGGTCATAATGTGCTAATATAGGTGGTTCGGAAAGAATTTTTCTTATATTGTTAAAAGCCATATCATGGACGGTTGACCATCGGAATTCATTTTTGACTTTCAATAAATCCCTTAAAGGAACTGCACATGAACTTATTTCGGGTGAAAAGTGACCTAGTTGATTAACTAGACCCATAAATGATCTTAATTCCGTTATACTCTTCGGTTCCGGAAAATCTTTGATTGCTTCAATTTTTACTGGATCTGCTTTAATACCATTTTCACCAATTGTATATCCTACATAAGATACTGCTGGTTTTGCAAATATAAATTTATCAGGATTTAGTGTTATATTGTTGCTACGGCAACGGTCTAATAAATGAATAACTCTTTCGATATGATTCTCAAATGTTTTATCATATAAAAGAATATCATCAACAACTTTTTCAATATTCCCTATGTCTAATAGCGCTTCATCTCCTCGACGGCAAAACTCATCTCCAGAACTCACCAATCCCATAGGGGCCCGTTGAAACTGATAGCGTCCCCATGGAGTCAAGAAAGTGGTCAATATTTGACTTTCTTTGTCAAGTCCTAATTGCCAGTATCCACTTTTGGCGTCTAATGTGGAAAAATATTTGCTGCTTCTATTTATATTTGAAACTGCTTCCCATGGAGCCTTAAATGGATGAACTGGCCTTTTAATGAATTTATTTAGCATTGTAAAATCTATACATATTCGAGGTTTTCCATTACTTTTTTGAACGACTACCAGGGGACTTACAAAATCTGAGGGCGTATCATCAACAGATTTTATAATCCCTTTCTTAACCATATTATCTAGTTCTGATTTTACAGATTGCCTCCAAGCAAAAGGGATTTTTCGTGGACATGATATCGCAAATGGTACTACTTTATCTTTTAAATGTATGTGCACCAACTTTCCAGCCATTGGTTTCAATTCTTCGTCGTCATTAAAGACGTCTTTATACTCCTGTAGTATCTTTTGCTTAATGTCTTCACATTCCTTTGGTGATGGATTTACTGGTATTTTAGAAAAACTTTTAATAGAAGCTACGGTATTTTCTTGTGTATCTTTCAATGGCTGTGGAAAACTACCATGAATTATTCGGAGACTAATAAGTGACTGGCGGTCTAGTAATAATTCTTTAACATTCCTGCAGATATATATATATTGACTTCAGCTTCGTTGTGCTCGTAATACACCTTACATTTTATGTAACCTAATAACTCTAAAGGTAAACCATTAGCTGATTCAAGTTTATATTTGGATTTTAATAAATCTTTGCAGTTAATTTGACACTTGTTTAAGAAATCTTCTCCAGCAACACACACTTCTGCTCCTGTATCTGGTGTAGCTAAATATTTGAAACTATAAGTATTTTTGTTGTTCATTACTATTGAAACACAAATTTGTCGTCTTTTTGAGTAAACTTGGTTTATCTTAATAGTAGTCACTTTGGAAGAGCAATTTCCTAAGAAGTTATCTTGGACATCTTCATCATCATTTATTTCCTGAACAAGTTTAGTTTTACAACATTCTTTAAAATGGCCTCTTTTACGACACTTACTGCAAACATTATTTTTAGCAGGACAATATCTGAGATTTTTATGCCAGGGTTGATTACATCTTTGACATTTTCTAATATTATATGTAGTTTTATCTTTATTTACAGCGTCCACTACCTTATTGCTTCTACTTTCTTCTAATTGAGCACTCTCTTCTGCCTGACATAACTTGATGACTTCATTTATCCCTGCAGTGTCTGGTAATTTACGACATTTTTTTCTTACATCTGCATCATGAACAGATTCTATGACATGATCTGTTAAGCAGCGATCGTAACAATGCTTACATGGGTCGCTTAACTGAAACAACTTTAATTTGTCCCTATAAAATGAATTAAATGATTCTCCTGCGTTTTGTTTTCTAATAATAAATTCACCACGTCTTATTCGGTTATTTTCTTTATTTTTATAGTAACCTTCTAATTTATCTAAAATCGTTAAAGGACTTTCAGTCGATACATCTTCTATTTGTAGTATCAAGCGAACAACATCGGTTATCTCATGATCAAAAAAAGAAAATAATACTGCTGTAATCTGTCGATATGGTGCACCTTGTATTCCATGAATCAACAAATAATTTTCAAATTTTTTCCTCCAATCTTTAAATTGAGAATAAGACATGTTGTCATATAATATTTCCGGAGCCGGAATCGCACTTGGCATACGTACAAAGTGGACATCCTCGTTCTTTTGTAGATCACTACCAGATACTTCACTTGCTGAAGTTAGGCCATTATTTGTTTGAGTTGTTTGTAACATTTTACTAAACATGTCTTCGATTCTAGCAAATTTATTATTAAAATTAGATTCCAGACTTGCTATTGCCTGTCTGTTCAACTCTTCTGTAGTTCTAACTGGAGATCCATTTTCGTCTTGCGACTTCTTTTTCTTATTTGCCTTTGGCATTTTCGGAATTAGAATTGGCAGCGTGGATACCTACAGAACTGACTGCGCCATGAAATGATCCAGAATCAATATAATTATTATTTTTATTAGAACACTTATGACAATCACAATCTCATAACATATGTCTCTCATTCCACCTATTTACAAATACAGGGTAATGTTACATTCCGGATATATCAATGGGTTAACTTTTTCTTCTTTTTCTTTATTTATTATTAATATATCAAAATTTCGATACAATTTACTGGTTTTCGATTAAGAACAAGACCACTTACCGATGAGAACAATAACTAAACTTCCTTTGGTAAGGCGGCCTAAAATGTAAATGGTGCAAATTACATAATTTTAGGGATTCCTTAAATATTTAAGGAACCTTAAGTAAGAAATCTTAAATAAAAAGTCGGTGCAAATGGCCGTAAGTTAAAATGAAAATCAATTTATATTTAAAATTAAATAAGTTAACTAAAATTTTTGACCGTTATGAAGTTAATAAAGTTATAAAAAATAACGTCGTTACAAAGATTCATGTGTGAATTTTCAATTTCTCTCATCTACGTATTATAATATTAATACATGACTTGGCTTTGACACAAAACTTCTAATCCGAATCAAAATCTTGAAACTATTATTTAGGGACTTAAAAGCGTGGTCCACTAGTTGGTGTAGCCTTTTAAAACATTTGGAATAATAATAATTATATATGATCATCAGTGCCACTGGTAAAATCCCAAATTTAAAATAGTGTATTATAATAATAAGACATTAATCATATCTTAAATGAATCGCCTACTACCATGTTTTAGAAATAAATAAAATGTAATTCTTAAATTAATAAAAATATTCAAAATAATTTAAGATTCCTTGCGTTATGTTAATAAACAAACAAAATTTCTCACGAATTATTTAGTATTCTGTCCCGTACTTCCATGTCTCTATTAGCTTCGCTGTCAAAAAGTTCCGGCAAGGCATATTGCATATAAAAATTTTAAATTTTATTTTTTATCTTTTCTTCCCAAAAGCTGTCATTATGAGATATTTTCTCCACTTTTATTCCTCCAGAAGTCCAAAAGCACAAAATCACAAAATGCAAAAATCCATTTGTGTAATGTGCAGCTAGCCCTGAATTTGAAAATACCAATAGTGGTTCTCCTTAATGGTATTGTCCTTTTTCCAAAAAGTTATTTCTTTACTGCATATTTCTTCTTCTACTCGTACAGTCAGCACTTCAGCTCCATATGGACATTTTAACTCTATCATAGAGTTTTGTTTTTTTTAATTCCATCCGGACTGGCAGCAACATAATCAAATTCGAATTCAATAAAATGTCCACATTTAAAAACTTTTAATTGAATTTCCAAATCCTATTTTGCTCTGAATTTATGGTCCATGCCATATCGGGTGGCTTTAGAAATAAATAAAAGATTTTAGAAGATTTTTCGTGCCACAATGCGCAATCGATTTTTCTTATTTATTGGCTAATGTGTTAGAAAATTTTCTCTTGCAACGCGCCTCAAAGGGTGCGACAGATCAAAGCCATGCGCGAAAGCAAGAAAAAATATTTACATTACTTTAACGGATTGAAGAGATATTAACATGCTGGAATTAATAATTATTGTTGACTCGAAGAGGTATTCATTAAACAAAAACATATTTATAATTCACATCTCAGTGTATACCTTCCAATTTCGGATATATATTTTTTTAATTAATAAATGATAAAATTAATTGAGCAAAATTACTGTATATAAAAATCTGATGTGTCCAACACATGACTTTCCTATCTAGTTATTACAGGCTTTTTCCGGTTATTTTGTACAACCTATTGCAGCATCTCTATAAATGTTTAGAGGATAAACTAAATATATACATTGTCCACATACATCTACCGCGAAACATTTTTCTATAGATATTCATTGAAAATGAAAATACTGAAAAATTTAAATTTAGCACTTTTCCTACAATTTTTCCATTACGGTCCATTTTAAAAAAATCATGTATCAACAAATATTATAGAGATCGATATCGCAAACAACTTTTATTTCAACAATTTTCATAAAAATCAGAATTTTGCACATTTTGTCAAATTTTTCGAATACGGACCATTTCAGGAAATTTTTACATAAAGCAAAAATTATAGATAATAATATTAGAAGTAACTTTTATTTGAACAATTTTTTTCTCCAACCATAAATAACAAATATATTCCTTAAAATATAAAAACGGCCTCCCTTAAAGTACCCCCCCAGATGTTCCGACTTTGTCCAAAATCTAATCATTTCACGTCAGGCCGAAATAAAACTTAAGTTTAAAATTTAATGTTTTTTTCTTTATCCGTTTTTGAGTTTTCTTCAAATTTCGAAATATACACATTTTCTCAAATATCTCGAATACGGTCCATTTTAGAGAAATTATTTATAAGATAAAAATTATAGAGAATTATATTACAAACAACTTTTGTTTGAACAATTTTTATAAAAAAATAATTTTTTTTACATTTTGTCAAATTTCTCGAATACGGACCATTTTAGGAAAATTTTGTATAGAACAAAAATTATAGATAATTATATTAGAAGTAACTTTTATTTGAAGAATTTTCTTCTCCAAACGTAAATAACAGATATATTCCATAAAATATAAAAAAGACCACCTATAAAGTACCCCCCCAGATGTTCCGACTCTGCCCAAAATCTAATCAGCTCATTAGACGCTGGAATAAAGCTTAAGTTTGAAATTTGGTGTTTTTCCGTGTATCGGTTCATGAGTTATGCGTTATACAGACACACACACACACACAGACACACACACACACACACAGACACACACACACACACACACACACAGACATCATCGCGAAAATAGTCAAAACGGATTCAGGGGACCTCAAAACGTAAAAATCCGTCGAAAACTCGAGGTCGAAAAAAATCATGATTCCTATACTTTCCTTATATCTGTATACAGATAGGAAAGTAAAAAGTAACAACATGAATTCAAATCACTTACGTACTGTTTATCACTAAATAGTAGAAAAAGATATATATTTTGTTAGTGTCACCCTCTAGACGAAAAAGCTTTTAACGTATTTCTATTTTTATTGTAATAAAAATAAATGCTCCTGTAGGCAAAAATTAAATATATTGTTTTCTTCTAGCATTTTTTAACATTTTATTTTTTCGTTTTTTTTTTTAAGAAACTGATAAATATTTTTAAAGTGACTCCAGAGAGGTATGGGTTAAGCCTTTATCTGTACTTATATAAAATTTCTTTTAGTAAAATTTAAAAAAATCCGTAAAATTGGTGTACTATGCAACACTTGCATATATATACCAATCTTAGTATTACAGAAATAAATTACGTAAAAAATAAGGTATACAAATGCGTAAAATTTATTCATCCCTCGTAAAACATCAGTAAAATATATTATAAATTGTTTTCATTCACAAATATTAATTTCTTAAAAATCTAACAGAGGCGCCACTTTCTAGACGAAAAATCTTGCAATGTAAGGGTTTCGTAGTACCCCACTTTTAAAGTTTATTTTTGACTATTTTTAAAAGGAAAAAATATATACGTCTAGGTAAAGGTTAAATCTATGCTCCTCTGGAACCACTTTTTTAAAATTCAATTTAGTTTTTTCTAAAAAAAATTGAGAAAATGGGTAAAAAAAGTCGAGTTTTGTAATTTTTTTTAGAAAAAACAGTTTTAAATTTTAAAAAAGTGTCTCCAGTGGAGCATAGATTTATCCTTTATCTACACGTACATATTTTTTTATTTCAGAATAAGTCAAAAATAAACTTTAAAAGTGGGGGTACTACGAAACCCTTGCATGCTCCTCTCTACAGCCAAGTAAATACTCCTCTTAAATTGTTCATGTTTCTGGGCAAAAGAAGGCCAACTACCTGTTTTTACACATTTTATAATTTTTTGTAAAAAAATATCATTCAATGTTGCTAAATGCACATCCTCAAATTTAATTTTTAAATCGTTATTTTTTGAAAAATAATTTAAAAAATCTTTCTCAAATTTTTCTTTATTTTGACTCTCATTTTGACTTTCAATAGGTAAACGTGATAAAAAATCGGCTTTATTATGCTCCGATTTCACATATTCAATTTTATAATTGTAATTTGACAATATTACTGCCCATCTACGTAGTCTGTTGGCTGAAAATTGTGGTATACCTTCAAAAATAATTACTAGAGGTAAGTGATCTGTAACTAGGATAAAGAAATGTCCATATAAATATTCTTTAAATTTATTTAAGCCAAAAATTATTGCAAGGCCCTCTCTTTCAATTTGGGAATATTTTTGTTCGGACTTCGATAAGGTACGCGAAGCAAAAGCTATAGGTTTCTCAATATTTTTTCCAAAACAATACATATCATGGCCCCTATTCCCACATTTGATGCATCTACGATTAATTTAATTGGCAACTCAGGCTGAAAATGCACAAGAACATGATTTGATGTTAATTTATTTTTGATTAATTGAAAAGATTCCTTGCAAGAATTATCCCAAATCCATTTCACTGATTTTTTTAACAAGTTGTATAACGGATATAAAAGGGTGGATAAATTTTTTATAAATTTACCGTAGTAGTTAACTAATCCTAGAAAGGATTTAAGCTGTGTAATATTTTGTGGACATGGTGCATCTTTTATAGCTCTAAGTTTTTCTAGACATGGGTGCAACCCTTCTTTAGAAATTATGAAACCTAAGTATTTTATTGAACTTTGAAAAAATTGACACTTTTCTAATGAAACTTTAAAATTTGAATTAGATAAAATTTTCAAAACTGTATCTAATCTTTCCATATGTTCATTTTTTGTACTCCCCGTAATTAATATGTCATCTACAAAACAAATTACCCCCTCTAGTCCTTGAAATAAGGTTTCCATTGTTTTTTTGAAAGATTGCAGGCCCGGAAGAAATTCCAAAAGGAAGTCTATTATAAACAAAAAAACCTTTATGTGTGGAAATAGTTGTAAATATTTTTGAATTTTCGTCTAACAAAATTTGTTGATAAGCGTTTGTAAGATCAATTTTACTAAATTCGATACCTCCTCCTAGTTTCGCAAATAGCTCATCTGCCCTAGGTAGCGGATATTGATAAATTTGCAAATAAGGGTTTATGGTAATCTTAAAGTCACCACAAATCCTAACCTGGCCGTTGGGTTTGATAACCGGCACTACTGGTGTTGCCCATTCTGTATATTCTACTGGAGCGATAACATCTTCTTTTAATAGTCGATTTAGTTCATTTTCAACCTTTTCTTTAAGTGCGAATGGGAGTGGTCTGGTCCTAAAAAATTTTGGAGCTACCGTACCGGCTTTTAAAATTATTTTAGCTGTTCCTTTATTAAAGGTTCCCAATCCTGGTTCAAATAATGTTTTATTTTTTTCAATAAGGTTGTTAAGTTGTGCCTTTTCATCAAAACAATAATGTTCAGTTAAGATTTAATTTAAACAATTCAAAAAAATCTCGTCCCAGGATTGGAGGACCTCCATTTTCAATAACAAAAAATGTTAAATTCTTAGAAATATTTCTGTAAGTTATAGTTAAATTTGTACTAACAATTGGTTTAATTTTTGTCCCGTATAAACAAAAAATTCTTGATCAGTATGATTTAATTTGAAATCTGTAAAATAATCGTGATAAAATATATCGGAAAAACAACTACAAGAAGCTCAATTTGAAATTTAAATTTTTTATTAAAAATGATTATCTCTGCCATAATAGGCTGTTTACCTAACTTCTGATTTAAATTTGAAATCATAAATAATGAATTATCTGCTACATTACTGTCTGAATCTGAATTTGCATCTGAATCAAGTTTTTCTAGAAAGTTATTTCTATCTGTTTGATTTTTGTATAAACTATTTTTTTTATAAGAATTTCTTTGCGGACAAACAGTAGCTATAGTAATGGCCCGTTCGAAGGTCAAATCATTTTTCTCTTCAAAAAGACGATCCATTATTGATCTACTTTCGATTCCCATTATGAATCGATCTCTTAAGGATATCTCGAGACATTCGCCAAATTGGCAATGTACCGCTAAACTCCGAACTCTAGCGGTCCATTCCATAATTGACTCGGAATCTAACTTTTTTGCTGAATAAAATTTGCTAAGGTCTGCAAAAACGGATAGTTGACCGACAAAATGTTTGTCAAATACTTTCAACAAGTCTTTAAAATTTTTCTCTTCGGGTTTTCCGGCAGGCACAAATTGTACATTAACCGGTCAGAGTCTTCTGATAATGAGTTTAAAAAAAATGCACGTTTTTTTGATTCCTCATTAATTCCGTTAGCACTAAAATAATTACTTAATCTTGGTTGAAAAATTGTCCAGTCGTTTGCGTTGATATCGAACTCGCGGAGATGCCAGAGCAAATTTGTAAATTTTTCGTCCGGCATTTTGTTCTCACACCACACTTTAATTACAACTAACTAATTACAATCGTCGCCAATTTGTTATATTGTCCTCAATATAAAGTTTATATAACACTTGAAGCCTTCAATTTGGAAGAATCAAACTCACACTTTAAGTATTATTATTCTTTATTTATTTACGATTAATACAAGATTGATGTCTTTTTAGTATTGTACATACCCATCGATGTACCTAGGCGATAACAAATCAACCAAAGAAATAAATAAATATCCCAGTGGCGTACCAGTAATATTTACAATATACAACAGTTAGAATTGAAACATGCTCTGTTTCCTTAGAAAATACAGGACGACTATTTGCAAACCACTTTTGGAATTTGATAATATTATGGCTTGCGAAATTTCTTTTCCCAGAATGACTTGTAAGGTATGATTAATGGCAATCAATTGTGCTGAGCTTATCTGGGTGTACAAAGGTAATTTCGAAGAGAATTAATATTTTAATTCAGGACTAAAAACATCTACGAAATCTTCTAAAGCTCCGCTCCACGGTTGTTTGTGTCTACCTCGTCTTCTTATTCTTCTGTTTAAAGGTACAAATGCTTTTAGTCCAGTCATTTAAGCTTAAATTAGGTAAGAATCTCGGAACTGGAGATACCCAGGTGTAAGTCTGTAAATACTTGTATATTGACACGCTAAAAGTTATCTCAAAACCTACATATGGCAGGGTGTACGCAACTATTAAATTTCAAGGTCAAATGTCACAAAAATCGGTTTTTTGCGCTTTTTTGAAAATATCTCATTTTTTATGGGTTTTTTGCTATTTGTATTTATTATCAATATTGTAGAATACAAAATTCTCTACAAATTTTGTTTAAAAAAATTCAGATTACAGTAAGAACGTAAAAGCTATGGAGCAGCAGAGAAGATGAAACAATAGTTGTACCAGTTACTCAAGAAAAATTCTTATCAAATCGAAATAACAAAGATATGCTCATTAATATGTTAATTGAAAAATTACAAGCTGCAAATATTACTACTAAACAAGCCAGAGATAATGCTGATGTTCTTATTGTTGAAACTGCAATTGAAGAATCAAATTCTGAAAAAACTGCAGTTATAATAGGACAAGATATTGATTTACTTGTCATTTTAATTGGGCGTACACTGTCTTACGAACAAGACATTTTCTTTAAAAAAGTTGGGAAAGGAAATGTAAAAACGGGGATATACTTGACTAAAAGTTTTGATAATTATCCTCATTCCAAAACACATATTTTATTTCTGCACGCATTAAGTGGCTGTGACACAACTTCTGCGCTTTTTAAAAAGGGAAAAATCATTTTTTAAAGTTTTTGAGAAACTGACAAATTTGAATGAACTGCAGCATTTGAGAAAGAAAATTGTTCGGCCCAGAGATTATTAGAGAGTGGAACTCAAATCTTATTGGCAGTCTATAATGCTCCGAAATCTGTGAAAATCATGGAAGAACTTGAGAGAAATGTCGTTGAAGACGATAATGAAGACCAGTTTGAAATTTACCAGCAGCCGGAAGACGACGATGAAGAGGAAGAAGATTATTAAAATTATAAATTGTAGTTTTTGTACCTTTTATTCCATTTTTTTACTTTTAATAAAAATAAATGTATTGAATGAAATTTTTTAATAAAAAGATTAATTCATAATTTATTTGTTTTTTTTTCATCATGTAAGAATTTATTAATATTAATTAGGTTAAAATTCAAATATAATTCCTATATTTTCATTAACAATTTTGCAATTACATGGGCAGGTAAGTGTTGTTAAATAAATTAATACTAAATAAAAAGTGGATAGGTTAGGAAAAAAATGATAAAATATAATATAATAGTTAATAAAAATTGACAAATATTTATAATCATTGATTTATCGATATTTCATCAACTATATATGGCGCGTTTTCGACCGGAGGCACCGGTTGACCTGAAGTGATGCTGTGACCGCGCGCTCTCCGTCATCTATCTCGAAAACGGTTCACCGTATGAAAAATTTTTTTAAACAAAATTTTTAGAGAATTTTGTATTCTACAATATTGATAATAAATACAAATAGCAAAAAACCCATAGGAAATGAGATATTTACAAAAAAAGACCTTGAAATTTAATAGATGCGTACACCCTACCATATGTAGGTTTTGAGACAACTTTTAGGGTGTCAATATACAAGTATTTACAGATTTACAGCTGGGTATCTCGAATTCCGAGGTGAACTTACTATAATGATTGGACTATTTATACTTTTGGACGATCTCTCCTCATCCATCCATGAAGTGAATAATTTATTTTTCCATTTTCTTTTTTTCTAGTATGTTTTTCTCCACTCTTGGCCATATGTTGTCATTTCAGTTATATGGGGTTATCAAAGTAAGTGATAACTTGTTATACTTTTTAACAAATCAAGCTAACAACAAAAAGTAAACGAAATCTAATTGATCAAGAAACGAGATTTTATTGTGTCTATGGAAATCAAAAGCGTTTTATGAGAATTGTTGACACAAATTTTAAATCAAAATCATTCAATTTGGAGTTTATATTCAAATTATTTTCAATTAAACATAAAGTTGTAACGACTCAACGACTCAAACTGAAGTAGCATGGATCTACAAACAAGAATTGGTTTAGTTTAGAGTTATTATAGACCTGTTCCAACAACGTTCAGAAATTAGTCTGTTTTGTTCTAAGTAAGAAACACGATTTTGTTCTAGCGAACCACGAAAATTTAAGTTCCCTTGAAAATAAAGCGACACAAAATTGCTTACCAGTTCCTGTAGCGACTCGAAGACATAATTGTTATATTGTTGCTTGAGCTGTAGAATCCAACACTTGAATTTCTTGGGAAACACACAGATATACACCGATATGATCAATTATATCGGTAAAGGTTAGTTATATAAGACAATAGATTTGTTTGATCGAGCGATCCGAATAGTCTACATATGAGACTCGAATAATTGTGCAACGACTACACACGTAAAGAATGGCGGGGTGACGCTGCTAATTTTTTACACACTGTTTTAAAACGACAATCATCTCTATCAGAGACAGACATACATCATCGCGAAAATAGTCAAAAGGGATTCAGGGGACCTCAAAACGTAAAAATCCGTCGAAAAGTCAAGGTCGAAAAAAATCATGATTCCTATACTTTCCTTATACAGTGCTTTTCAGATAAAAGTATCCACCTTAAGTAACTTTTGAAGGACTGATTATTACAAAAAACAAAAAAATACGTCAATTAATATTCGAAGGGGGAGATATCGTGCCATATTTAAGTTTGCTGAAAAAGTCACCCTTTCACCCCTACTATCATCCCTTCAATTTTTTTAAATGGCTTCCCCCATTTTTTTATCAATTTTTGGATTGTTCTCGTTTAACTGATTTCAAAAATGTATAAAACATGGGGTTTAAAATAATTAGTTTATGATCTACAGGGTTCCATTATTTGAGTGACAAATTTTTACATCTCACCTTACTGACTGCAGCAAAATTGGATTTAGAATACATTGGGGTCTATTCTGTAAAAATTCCTTTATATTTAACGGCCTTTAAAAATATTTTCTTCTTTAATTCGGTCACTATTTAAACGGATCTTTAAAATACATTAGAGGACTATCTTAAAGAAATATGTTTAAATAATGATAGAAGTAAATTAACGAATACGAACATATTTTTATAGGCCGCCAATATTTTTAAAGGCCGTTAAATATAAAGGAATTGTTACAGAATAGACCCCTCTATACCTTAATCGTACCGCTAAAAACTTGTTGAAGTTTTTTATGATACATGGTAAAGGTATTGGAGATTTGAAAAATGAATTTAAATTACTTTTATAGTGTATTTTGATACATGTGCACATTGATTTGTTGAGGTTATTTATTTGATTTAAAAATGGTTTACAGTTTACAAGAAAGAATTGAACTTGTAGGTTTATACTACAAAAATAACAGTTCTGCACGAGCTGCTGCTAGAATTTTCAACGTTGGCAATAAAAAACATAACCGACTGGAACTCGTAAATAACGAAGCAATTGAAGTCGCAGTTTTAGGACAAGTAAGTCTTGAAAATCAACAAGCACAGTCACTGACAACAATAAGCAGAGAAGTAGGTGTTTCATCTTCCACAGTTTATCGAATATTACACAAGCATAAGTACCATCCATACAAAATTAAATTGGTTCAAGAGTTGTATGAAGATGATTTTGATCGTCGTCTTGAATTTTGTGAACTATTAAGTCAGCGCTTGACTGACAATCCACATTTGTTGCACAACCTTTGTTTTTCGGATGAATGCACATTTTCAGTTAATGGTTTAGTTAATAGACATAATTGCAGATATTGGGCTGAGAGCGATCCACATGTTGTGCGTGAATACCACACACAGAATCCTCAAAAGTTAAATGTATGGTGTGGTATCCTAGGTGACCACATAGTCGGACCTTTCTTTTTAGACGGAAACTTAAATGGAGAGTCATATCTTGAGTTATTGAGAGAAGTAATTGATCCACGTATTACAACAATAATAGAAAATGATCATAATCTTTCTGAAGATTTGCTTGTCTTTCAACAGGATGGAGAAGATTTGCTTGTCTTTCAACAGGATGGAGCGCCTCCACATTTTGCTTTGCCAGTACGACAATTTTTAAATGAAACTTTCCCCAATCGTTGGATAGGTAGAAGAGGCTCGATGATGGAGTGGCCACCTAGATCACCGGATTTATCACCTCTAGACTTCTTTTTATGGGGTTATTTAAAAACAAAAATTTATGCTACCCAATCAGAATCTTTAGAAGATTTACGACAAAGAATAGAGTATGAATGCCTACATTTAAATGCACACGTGTTCGGTAATGTCAGGGAGGCTTTTCAATCTAGGTTATACCATTGTATGGAAGTAAATGGTGGACATTTTGAACAATTTTTATAATAAATTTTGAAAATGAAATATTCGTTTTGTCATTGGAAACGCTTGTGACAAAATCATTAAAATAAAAGTTTTGCACAATTCAATTTTATTTTAAAATTCTGTAGATCGTAAACTAATTACTTTAATCCCCATGTTTTATACATTTTTGAAATCAGTTAAACGAGAGCAATCCAAAAATGGACAAAAAAATGGGGCAAGCCATTTAAAAAAATTGAAGGGATGATAGTAGGGGTGAAAGGGTGACTTTTTTAGCAAACTTAAATATGGCACGATATCTCCCCCTTCAAATATTAATTGACGTATTTTTTTGTTTTTTGTAATAATCAGTCCTTCAAAAATTACTTATCTGTATCAGTATACAGATAGGAAAGTAAAAATCACAAATATTGTTTTAAAAATCCCTAGTATTGACTTATTATTACACAAGATATAGGTAATTTTTTACAGAACACATAAAATAATAATTAATATCTACAATGAATTTAATATAAAAACATTATACCTATATTTTGATCTTAATTGTCCATACTAAGCTAATCAATTTTCCCTGATCAATTAAATTTTAATTGTTATATTTATTGTTTTCTATTTATATTATGTATTATATATGTAAAATTGAAAGATTTTGTCTGCTTTACAAAAATTTTAAATTATTTATTCTTAATCTGTCAAATTTTATCAGGCAACTAAATTTTAATGAATGTTCATGCAATCCACTTAGTCGAGCATATTTTTTCTGTCTCTTTCATCCATTAATGTTCTCAAGCTCTATTAAGTTGCCTAAACATATACGAACACCAGTTGTTTTGAAATTTTATTGGTTGGGCAACTCTGGTACTGAACCACTTTTTTATCCTTTTACCTATCTATCCATCTATTTCAGTCCAGCTTAGTTGCAATGTCCATTGCAAAAGTTTTTGGTTTAGAAAAATTTTATTTACAATTTTAAAATATCTACGTCATAAAAAAGTATTATAATTCGACACTACCGGGTCTTCGTCCTTTCGTGCGTGCCCTAGAACCATGGTGGAAGCTTCCACCTATAAAACCCTTTCTTGGCTTCTAGTTTCGTAAATATTGCAGCCCTCGCTCCTTACCGAATCGGTATTATTGAGGGATTTTGATGTTTTGGGATCGGAAATGGGAAATTGTTACAAGGATATGTCGCGTTTTAGTTATGGTTTTATCTCCTGAAACAGCTAGAAAAAACAGCACTGAGAAAAAACAGAGTTGCAGAAGTCTCCATACACATGGATATCTAAAACAAAACAAAATAATAAAGTATTTGGCACCGAAATCTAGCATTGCATTTAAATGGCCCGGAGCGAAAGGGTTAAACTCGTGTCGAGTCAGTCCATTTTCTAATTGCCCCCCTTAACAATCAAATTACCCCCTGTGGGGCGTTGGTCCACGTTGGGAATCTAGATTGTAAATTTAGGTGGCAAATCTAGATTGTATAAGGCTAGAAAACTGTTTAGACAGTTAGGTATTCAACTTAATATTTTTTCCTAAAATTTTTTACATAATATAAAGTAGTAATGGCTGCTATGTTTTAAAATCAAAATTTTTTATCTACTGTTTTAAGAAAAAGTTAAATACAAATTTATCTCATGTAGATATGTTACTGGACTGTTAAAAATCTAAAAACTTCGTCAACAAGTGTAATGTCTAACCAACATTTAATAATAAAAAAACCTATAATTTTTTGTTGAAAGTTACTCCCATTTTTATTTATTTAACAAGTTTACCTGTATGCAACCTTATTATTATGGCGATTTTTTTAGGTTCTACACAGCATTCAAACGGTGGTTCAACAATGCGCACCATTGGCACAATTACAACGGGATCTAGAAGAGATCAACTTTCAAAGTGCATCCGCAATGCCCATGATCACTCCATCCGATTGCAATGCTAACGCTGCACTCTTGCAGGCCGTCGCTAACATGGAAACAGCTCCCACGATTAACACAACTGCCTAGGATATTGTTAGAAAAAATTAAAACACCCATATTTACGATTTTTGTTCGTAAGACCAGGCACCAAAAGTTCCCGATATTATTAATAAATATTTTAACTCAACAAATTTTCAATAGTCTTTAACTTTCTTTTGATAATAGTTTGTTTAGAAATCACACTGATATATTAAAAAAAAAAATGAAATAATGCTCAGTCATCAACCTCAATACACATTAAAAAAAAATGAAATAATGCAAAACTGTCAGTCAATTAGGCATTCCAAACATATGAATTACCAGTGGGAAGGTTTGGTATATCTAACGGTTGCGACATACGATGTATTCTATCTACAATACGTAAAATCATGAATAATGGGTTACATTTAAATATTTAATGTCGAACTAAATAAATATATTATTTAAAAAAACAGCTTATACATTTTTTAAAAAATTGACAGGCTTGGCGACTGATATTTCAAATAAAAATATAGTCCAAGATGCAAGACTATGTCGCTACCCTCTTAGATATACGATACCTTCCCACTGGTAGGTATTGTTTGATAAGTCGGAATGCCTAATTCAAAAAGTTCTGTAGCTCAGTTACAATGACAATAATAGTGACATCTGTCATAATTGTCGATTTCTACTCCTGTCAACTCTCAATGTGGATCGATCTGGAACTTTTGAAACCGTTAGTTGAGCTATTTACGATAAACTCGTAGGGAACGTTTGTGATGTTTGAAATTACTCTCAAGGTTTGTGAAAAAAAAAACGCATTTTGTTAAACATTAACACCTGCTTCTTACTAACTAATTTTTAGGTATTTTTTTAATTAAGACTGTTATATATTTTTTGGCGCAAATCAAAATATAAAGTAATTTAATCAGCGTTGAACGTTTTTTTTTAGATGTTTTCTTCGTCACTGATTTTTAGTGGTACGAAAATTAGAGCTTAGATACAGATGATATGTCTTGTTGAAATGTGTATAGTAGATCCTAATTTTGGACTTCCCTTCGATATTGAAAGGCTGAATATTGCCATTGAAAGGTATTTTTATCAGTGCGTTTACAATGAATCAGAATTATATTGAAATCATTTTTTTTAAGATTCGTCGCTCTAAAAATTCAGTTGCATCTAATTTATACGAATTATTTCCAATCTGTATGCTGCTTATAATAACAGGATATCTAAATTGAATTTCTAGATAATCAGTTTATCTTCGAATTCGTACAATGGCCTTACTGTTAGGGATTCTTTTTATTTGACAATCTTGCGTTATTTTCGTACATATTAGAATACTATAAATATTTCCTCCTATTTAATATTCCTCTTTTCTGTAGCTACATATACAAATTGTTCTCGGTCTTCCTTTTTGTTT
>OV651823.1:31344369-31375286 GCA_927349885.1 Psylliodes chrysocephalus | reverse complement strand
AAATGAAGCGTAAAAAGGTAAGTATTTGTAACAAATTTTACATAATTATCTTTAAACGTTTAGAAAATATTTACAAAAGTGTGGTATCAGGACTTCACCTTTAATACCCTGTATCTCGGAAAAGAAAAGTTTTCGGACCTATGTTTATATGAATTTTTACTACTATTTTAGGATGTAGATTACGCTGTTAAAATATGACCGTCTAATTTCGGGACACCCTGTATATCATCTATAACTATCAATAAATAAAAAATATTTGAGTTGTTTGGTTTAAAAATAGTATTCCTACATTCCTATAATATTAACAAGCTACCAAACCCTCAGTACGCGGCGATAGCCAACGAATTACTTCGCTAATTGATGACGTACCTGTGTTCATGTAATTGTAATCGGACTCTACCCAATATGATTATTCTTCAGCGCATGATACACAACATTGCCAAATTTATGTAGCGAACAAGGTTCCAAATACTTTAAGGGGAGTTCGTGAGATCCGTGCGGTGTGACGTCAGAAGGGACTGGATTGCTCTTAACGGGACATTTATGTACCTACTGTTGAAATTGCAGTGTCATCTGCGCTGATGCTAAAACACTTTACATGTGTGACTCTTGAACTTATAGAATATAATTTTGTATAGTCTGCTACACGAAGGTACCTTTCAAATTCCAAAATAAGTTATACATATATTTCCTATGAAGAATAAACATGTGAAAGACGTGAATTAGGCATTACCCTGTTTATACTATGAATATTGGTTTTATAACCCACTGCTTTTTCGTCATTGACTTGTTCTTTACAATTTTTGGTTATTTCCGAAATATGGGTACGTTTTAACCCTTGTGGTTATCCCCTCGACCTCGACTTAAATCGTAAAACCTTGTTTTGAATCTTCTGAATAATTGTATTATTTGGTATCTTTGCTATTCCCTATATACTTTTATATCACGTAAAGCCACAACGCTTTGTTGATTTGCTTTTGGCTTAAGGTTTTGTTGTAGATTGATGATTTAAAGTTTGTTCCTAGTAACCAGTGGTATTGTTAAATTTTGAGTTCGAATAGAAAAACCCTCATATTTTCCAGCAGTAACACCTCTAAAAATAATTTTCGTTACGTCGCTGTATCAAAGAAAACAAAGAATGTAATAGAGCAAGAACTGAGAGCTGGACGTAAAACCCATTATTATAGATTGGAATTTATAATGAAAAAACGGTTGCATGGGCTCTTGTTTTTTTACCCAAATGTAGCCGACATGCTTCTCATGGTGATTAATTGAATTTTTGCTCTTACGCATTCTGCGGCTTCTTAAAACAATATATAAACTCGAATAAAATTAAGAGTGGATGAAGGATCATTAAATTTTTTTTTGAAACATCACCAGAGATATTTATTCTAGCTTTGTTACGCCAAATAATTTTTTTATACATTGCTTGAAGATTGTAAAAATTGCGATACTTAACTGAACGTCTGATCCTTTTTTTAAATTTTACTTTTTGAATGATGTTTTTATTTTTATTTAGGTTTAAGAGACAATTTAAATTTATTGATGATAAACATCGAAAAACTCTTATGGAAAAAATGGTATAAGTAAAGGGGATAAAGAGGTCTTTTTTTAAGAAATCCGAGACGTCTAATAGTGCCAGATTTGTATTGACTAAAAAACTTTCCACTCTTTTTTACAGGAATGTCTCTTTGGAATCACCAGTCGGCATAACTTCAAAGAGAACAAGTTGTTAGGGTCTGCTTATATATTCCTTCTGTTACTGGTCATAACGTCTAAAATGTTTTCTTTAGAGAGCCTAATAAATACGTTCTTCTAGCTCTAGCCTGATCTTTCTCCATTCTCCGCATTGAAACAGGGTATACTCTACTGTATCCACATTCGGACAGTACATGCAATCTTGTTGCTCAGTCACACCTAGTCTATTCAGGTATTCCATAAATTAGCCGTGACCAGTTGGGCATTTAGTAATATGAAATGTGACGTTTCTTAGTTTCTGTTTATTCCATTTTTCAATGAGTGTGTACGTCCATCTTCCTTTTATACATGTTTCCCATTTTCTTTGCCATGTTTCTAAAGTTTCTTTTCTAGCTTCTTTCTTTTCAGCTATGCTCTTACATTGAACTTCACATCTTTCTTTAATCAGCAAGTCTATGGGTGTAATTCCGGAGATAACGAGGCTGCTTTCCATATTGTTTTATATCCTTTGCAGATTTTGATCACCATCGTTCTTTGTAATTGTGCTGGCTTTTTGCAATTTATTTTTCCTTGCAAAGTATTTTTCCAAATCTCTGATGCATATATTAGGATTGAATGGACTACTGTTCCCAATAGTCTTCTCTTTCTTTACGTAGCTTTCCCTTGATTAGGCATTAGTCTTATTAACGAGGCCATAACCTTCTTTACTTTAGCCACTGCGTTCTCTGTGTTCTTTATATGACAAGCATTTATCTAATGTGACCCCTAGGTACTTTATACTATTTTTTGGTATAATAGGGACTTCTTCAATTGTAAATGTAATTGGTCTACTCAGTTTTTTCCTACCAATTAGTAACACTGCCCCTGTTTTTTCCAGTGCTAGTTTGAGATCATTTAGTTTTATACACTCGCTGGTTTGTTTCAGAATGATGTTAACCGAAATTATGAGGCCTTCCTCCGTTTTGTCTGTGACTATAACTGCTAAGTCATCTGCATAGGCTATGAGATTAATATTAGGCGTAGTTTTCATACGTAATATTACATCATATAAGATATTCCACAGTAGTGGATCCAAGACAGATCCTTGAGAAACCCCAGCTGCTATCATATACTCCTCTCCATTATTATCTAAGATTTTTCTGTCGGTAAAGTAGTTAACGACTACTATTCGTAGGTATTTAGATATTTGGCGTCTTCTTAGTTGTCTGAGTATGATATTCCAAGAAGCTATATTAAACGCATTTTTAATGTCCAGAGTTAGTAGAGCACACAGGCATTTTGATCTTCGTTTTTTTTAATTTCCCTTCTGGCAACCTCTACGACTTTCTTGACTGTATTCACAGTAGACACACCCTTTCTGAATCCGTATTGCTTTTCGCACAAATCCCCTTTTTGCTTAAGTTCGTCATTTAATCTTGCTGCGATTATTTGTTCCATTAATTTCCCCATTGAATCAAGTAGACATAAGGGTCGATAAGAAGATAGTGTGGTGCATAAGCTTCTCTATTACCCACTAAAAACCATCCCTATATCTGATATCAAGAACGGCCGCTTCGCTGTCTAATTATCTGCCTCTCTTGCTCTGTCGTCCTTCTCTTTTTGCCCTATTACCTCTGTGTTGAAGTTGTGTATCACGTCCCATTTTCCCTTACTTTCTAGCATGTGTCTAATTCGATTATTCCGGCTCAATCTCTCCTCAAGCCTGATTTCTACCTCAGCGCGTTTAATGTGGCATCTTGGACATGCAAATAGAGTATTGTAGATCATCTCCATTTTCGCAATACGCTCTTGCTTTTTTAAACCGCTTGATGTATGCCATAAAGTATCCATATCCCGTCAATGTTTGCGTTAGAAAGTATGTTGGTGCTTACACTGTACCCCCGCTCTTATGTGCGCCATGTCCACTCCTGCTGCCATGTTTCCAGCATTCTATGCATTTTCTGCTTCTATGAAGTATCCGCTTATTCAACAAGTAAATATCCATAGCTTATACATCTTCTTTAGATGCTATTAGAGAGTTATTGCAAGTTCACTTAAAGTCAGTCACTATTAGTGTCGCTCTTATTTTGACATCTGAGCATGCGCAGATCATTAACTTTAATAAAGATTGTGCCTGTCCTTAATAAGAAAGTTATTGCAAGTTCACTTAAGGTCAGTCACTATTAGTGCCCGCTCTTATTTTGACATCTAAGCATGCGTAGATGTTTATGTTCTAAAACTGACTTTATCAAGGATTTTGCCTGTCCTTAATTGTGGATGTTTAAGGGCAGCAGGTAGTGGCAACGTTATAGTTTTCGGATGCGCTCGCCGACATGCGTATCCGTTAGAAGTTTTTAATATTAAATATTTAATATAAACATCATTTAAACCTTCTAAAATTATAATTTCTAATGCCTCTTTAATATTATAGACACCAAGAAAGATGAACTATAATTTAAAGTTTAGTGGCTGGTTTCATAGAAATTTGCAATATCTCTCTATTAAGGACAGGCACAATCTTCATTAAAGTTAGTGATCTGCGCATGCTCAGATGTCAAAATAAGAGCGGCACTAATAGTGACTGACCTTATGTGAACTTGAAATAACTCTCTAATATATATGCCGAAGCTATCAAGCTATCCTTAGTGTCGCCTTTCGTTGTATCCTTTCGAGAATACAACGAAAGGGATGTCTGTCCCCCTTAAGTAGTGTTCGCTCCCCCTGAGATTTTCTTAAGATTTATATAACTTTAACAAATTGTTTTTCACCACTCAACTTATGCCTTTAAATTTTATAACCTCAGATCTGAAAGAATTGCTAAATTAAAACATTTCAAACGTTGATTCTTTCATTTTTACATCATTTCCTTTAGCACGTTCAATAACGCCTGGTGCTAAAATGGGTCAATATATCAACCCTTTCCTGTTTCCTTAGAATAGTGTTTTGAAGAATCTTCGTTATTTTTATTATGTTCGATAATCGGAGCACTAGACACATCCTATGGTTGGTCTATTTGTCATATCCCTTCAACAGGCATTATGAAGGCGTTACAAAATCCACTAGTAGAAGTCTCGATCTAATGCTTATACCTATCTGAATTTTAGCGATTGATAGGTTAGGTTTGGTACCAATACAGGGTGTTATCAAACCCGTTGTCAATATTTTACATGATAAACCCTAAATACCATTTTTATCTAAAACTAACAATAAATCCTAAAGGATCAATTAAGGTGGACGCATTTTTAACTTCTTCCAAATGTGTCTATCGATTCCCCTTCAGATTAAAATGTTGTTGCAATGGCAATGTATTTGATCAGAAATTAGATTATCAAACATATTAGAGATAACAGATGGAATGCAAATATCTCGATAATTACTGATATTACAGTTATCACCAGATTTATGAATTGGTCTGATAAAACTGTTTTATCAAAACGAGCCAAAATATTCCTAGATTAAAAGATATCCTAAATAAAAAACTAATTTTTGTTACACATTGATTTTATTAAAGATTTATTTCAAAACTTCGAAGACACAATTCTATTTTTGTCTATAATATGATAATATAGTTGACGCGCCAAAGAGATGCATCATTAAAAATGCGTGATCAATATGAGCTAAGGGTTGGGCCCTCAAAATCTTCTTTGGCCAGGCTATAGGCCACGAGCAGATATTCGTAGCATATTATGGAAGTTTATCTTCCATGCATATTATTTGTTGGTTAACAGTAGCACAGAAAACGGTCCGCTTTGAACTGATAAACTAAAACACAAATATGTAATACAGATACAGATCTAGGAAAAATTCTAAAAAGGTATAAAAAGTATAAGTGAGTAGGAACTATCTATAAGTTAATATTACATGAAATTTAATGATGTTACGACAATCAAAATATTATCGTAGTAAATAAAAGCTGAAAGCGACCACATATAAGATAATATACAGGGTGTTTATTAAGTACTTGTACAAACTTTAAATAGTGAATCTTTGACTAATTTTAAGGCAAAAAGTTCATATGAACACGTGTCCTAAACCATTTAACTTTTGTGCTACAGGGTGGTAAAGTTTTCAGAAAAAAATCTATTTTTTCCAATAACTGTGAGACTATTGTAGATATCTTTACGAAATTTGGTACACGTATACCATGCATTAAGATGCATTTTTTGATGTACAAATTTATGTTTTCTACCAGTGGCGTCCTACCTACGGGGTTTGTATTGAATATTTTGGCAGAAAAAATAGTATGCCATTGCTTCATCTTAAAACAAAAATTATTCTTGAAATCCTCATTTATTTTTAAATAAATTTAATCTCTTGAGTTTTTTCGTTCGATGCATAGTTTACGCTTTAAAAAATAAAATCAGTTTTATTTCAGTCAAATTGCTAAAATGTACAATTGTACATACATGCATAGCAAGCCTTGCAAACAACCGAGAGGTTTCCATGGTAGCGGAATCAGTCATGACAGTTTATTTAAAAAAAAGATCATGGTTTTTGTCATTTAAAAATGTATGTATGTATGTAATAATTTATTGTCTATTATTGTGTTCAAAATGTATGAATATACCAATGCAGAAATGGCAGACATTCATTTCGTCTACGGAATGGCTCACGGTAATGCACAAGCTGTAAAAAGAATGTATCAAGCCCGATTTCCTCAACGGGTGGTTCCACATGTCCAAACTTTCGTTAATATTCACGCAAGACTTTGTGAAACTGGCAGCTTTAAAAGAACAATTGATATCCCAGGAAGGCCTGCGACAGTTCTAACAGTTGAAATTGAAGAAGCTGTGTTAAATAGAATTGAAGAAGACCCGCAAACTAGTACAAGGAAAATTGCTCATGAATTGAATATTACGCATACAATTGTGTGGAAAATTTTAAAATCTCAACAACTTTATCCTTATCATATTCAACTTGTACAGGCATTACTACCTAGAGATTTTCCTCTCAGAGTTTGGCTGCGAAATAAATTATTAACAACCCCGGATTTCTTAGGCCATGTACTTGTTACAGACGAAGCTTCTTTTTCTCGAAACGCCATCATGAACTTCCACAACAACCATATCTGGTCTGAGGATAATCCCAATGCTATCATAGAAAATAATTTCCAATATCGTTTTTCTCTAAATATTTGGGTCGGAATTATCGGGGATCACCTTATTGGACCTTGCATTCTTCCACAAAGGCTAAATGGCGAAGAGTATAGAAGATTTTTGAAGCACGAGCTTCCTGAACATTTAGTAGAAATTGTTTTGGCTACCAGAAACAGGATGTGGTTCATACACGATGGCGCACCGGCACACTTTTGTTTGGCTGCACGTCAATTTCTGTACGAGAATTATCCTAATCGTTGGATAGGAAGAGCGGGACCGCAAGCCTGGCCTCCCAGATCACCAGATTTCAAAATGAGCAAGATCTTAAAAACAGGTTATTTGAATCCTCTGCCATTATTAATCAGACACCAGGTATATTCGAAAGAGTACGTCAATCAATGTTAAGGCGAATTGACGCATGCGTTGCAGTAGGCGGCGGGCATTTTCAGCAATTGTTGTAAATGTTATTAACTTATTTGTAAAAGTAGTTTAGTCTTAGTCTGTAAATAATCTAAGTTTATCACATAACAATATTGATCAATAAAAGACACATTTTTCACTTGTTCCATGCAGAGTACTATGCGTCGGACGAAAACTATGCGTCGGAGAAAAAAACTCATCAGACCAAATTTGCTCAAAACTAAATGAGGATTGCAAAAATATTTGTTATTTTAAGATGAAGCAGTGGCGTACTATTTTTTTCGGCAAAAATATTTAATACGAAACCCGTACGGGCACCACTGGTAGAAATAATAAAATTATTTGTACATTAAAAAATGCACCATAATGCGTAGGAGACGTGTACCAAATTTCGTAAAAATATCTGCAATATTCTTACAGTTATTAGAAAAAAAAATTTTTTTCTGAAAATTTTACCACCCTGTAGCTCAAAAGTTAAGAGGTTTAGGACATGTGTTCATATGAACGTTTTGCCTTAAAATAAGTCAAAGATTCACCATTTAAAGTTTGTACAAGTACTTAATAAAATATGAAAATATGAAAAATTTTAAAAAATGTAACCAAGAGCATAAGAACAATATATGTGGTAATAATTACATGAAATTAAAGATGTTATGACAATCAAATTAATATCCTAAAATGTAAAGATCTTAAGGCTACCACAAATGAGAATATGTGAAAATAAAAAAACTTAAAAAGCTAGTAAGGGAATGGCAATAATGTATAAGAAATTATTACTAAATGTTGCAAACAAGCAATTTCAAATAACGAACAATAATGATTAAGTTGAAACAAGTATTAAAAATTAAAAAAAACCGACTTCCATTACCACATCTTAACCAAATTTATATGGGACAACCCCTGAGGTACCCCCTTACTAACAAAAAAAGAATCATAGAAATCGAACAAGGTGGTAAAGAATTATCGCTAAACATACACAAGTATTAGAAATTACAAATTTAAAAAAAAAGACTTCAAAAACATGCAGATGCCATCACCACATCTTAACCAAATTTATATGGGACCACCCCTGAGGTACCCCCTTTCTAACAAAAAAAGAATCATTGAAATCGGACCCCGTGTTAAAGAATTATCGCTGAACATACATAAAAAACAAACAAAAAATTTGCGACGAATTGAGAACCTCTTCCTTTTTTGAAGTCGGTTAAAAAGGAAACTAAAAAGTTAATAATTTAATATTTATTTTAAGAGAAGCCGAGAAGATATATGTATTAATCTTAGATAATATTTAATCTAAGGTATTAATAAAAAGGAAACAAAATGGAGAATTATCAATATGGTACTTACATTGTAAGACAGGAAATTCAAAAGTTGTCTTCAGTTGAGGTCTGAGGTATCTTAATGGGATCGTGATTACGGCTCTAGTACAGTGGGAAGCATTGCTATCTCTGCAGCGAGAGAATTAGGAAACGATGATGAATTTCCAGATATTAAATTTATTATACATAAATCTTGGAAATACATCCAAACTTAAACTTAAACCATTACCAATGAAGAAATAAAACTGGTTTTCAAATTATAATAACATTTTGTTTGAACATTTTTAGGACACTAACAAATGCAAAGAATATATCTAACAAAATAATGCAAGTACTTTTAATAATAACAAAAAGTTGAGATCGTGAGTTAGTACTCTAAAGGTAAGCGAAGATAAAACAAAAAGTTGGGTTAAGTGATTAAGACTTTTTCCGGTTATTCACTACAACCTATTGTATCACTCCTGTAAATGTTTTTAGGGGATTAACTAAATACATACATTTTCCACATACATCTACTGAAAAATTAAAATTCTAAACTTTTCCTCAAATTTTTCCATTACCCCAGCTAGCACAGACACGTGATTTTCACGTGAAATACACGTCACATTTTACGTCGAAATCACCAATTTATGACGTGCTAGTGACGTGATTATGACGGCAATATGTCACAGATCAAAGACGTCATACAGCGATGTGATAATCAAGTCACCAGATAACGTGTTTAGACGTCAAAAAGACACCATAATATTCATTTTAAAATGTTTAATTTGTAAAAAAAAATGTTTATAAAAAACGTTTTATTTAAAAAATGTTTATAAAAAACATGTTTTATATAAAAAATGTTTAATAAAAATATGTTTTATATAAAAAAAGATAGGTTACTGCATAAAATTTCTGAATTGAAACATAGTAAGTATACTAACCTAAACTATTACTAAATAAACATTATTTCTTAGAATATGTACTTAGAATGTATAAATTACAAAAGATTATATGTATAGCAGTGTCCAGATATTCAACAAATCATTCCGAATATACAGGCTTGAAGCAGCTTCAATGGTATCCTTATTAATTTTCGTTTCACTAAAACAAAAATAGAATAGTTATAACTACCAGAAATTTAATTATTTAAATAAAATTTGAGCCAAAAATAGAGTGTCAAGAAAGACAGAAATTGTTTTATATCATGAAGCTGTCACAAAAGTGATATATTTGATGGTTCACAACTTATTATTATATGCTAAACAAGATAAATAAAATCAGATATGTCAAGAGAAATCAATGAAAAATTTTATATGCTCCTGGCTAAAGAGTACTAGATGCTCCTAGCTAACACAAAATTTAGTATTTCTTCATAGGTCAAAAACCTAATATTTTAATAATTTTATGATGCTAATTTTTAAAGTGATGTAAAATTGTGAATTTTAAACCAGGTTAACCTGACTTTTTTTATAATTAATGAAATGAAGAAATATTATTTTTACAAGGTATATATTGATAACAGGAAAAATTATTTTACTCCCAAGCTCTTTTGATGGTAAAGGTGAGATTTTTAATAATTGTGAAAGATAATTATTGACATTTGAAGAAAAAAATATTGGGAATAAAAGAAATGTACTTAAAACATTGTCACAAAAGTATGAATTTTACTCATAATAAAAAGTAAGTTTTGCTAGACAAAGCAGTACTTACCTACCAATAGGTTCGTCATCAATAACGAATCATCCTCACTTGAAAATATTCTTTTTAATGGCTTTCTTTTACGAGGAAGAGGTTGTAACTCATCATCACTTGTTATATCCTATGTTATAAGAACCATTGTTGCTTTTTGGCTAGCTATTTGGTAGTTCTCTAAAACAGATTAATAATTTTATACACTATACTTTTTTAAATAAATAAAACGGCTCACAGAGATGGTTTACGAAATACTATAACTATAATAGGTCTCAGTAACCAACAAAAATTCAAAAAATATAATATCAAGGAATATAATGCAAAATAATTTCATAAAACAATGTAATTAAAACCACAGTACATAAAGGGCAAGATTTTAGTAATAATACATAGACCAGTGTTTTAATTGTCTACCGGTGAGTTTAGTCAACCTGATTTAGTTTTAACATAAAAGTTATCCATTTGTTTCAATGTACCTGTTTATACAGAATAACATTAGCATCAACATTACCATAGTGTTGATAAATAAAAATCAACTTAATGCTCAAATCTTAGGAATGTGTATGTTTAAATTATCTTTATGAATGGTTTTGTTTTAAAATCCTTAAATTTTTGTTTATATTAATGTCTACGTTAATAGTTAAAACAAAATTAGGCTATCTACAGGTACCTTTACAATATAAAAAATCACTTACCTTCGGTAAAATATGTTCTATAAATAGGAAAGAGTCCAATTTTCTCCTTTTTAAGCTCTTGTTAAAAGATTCTTGTTGTTTATAAGAACCTCATTTCCCAGGATGTCGGCCACTTGGATCTTGAAGTGGTTTAAGATACTCTGGTGCCGTGCTTGTCGGCGTATTGAATTCCTATAAACATACTAAAAATAAACAATAATATCGCACTAAACTTCCTAACTACTTACCTTCAAAACAAATACAAAATCATACAATAAAAGAATGTTTCAAACACAAGTTACAAAAACACAAAATGGCGTGAACCGCTAACCTTGGAATATGACATGACAGCTGGCATTTCTAAACAGTGTTGACATAAAATTTCATTTAAAAATGAAAATTCCCAAAAATCCCTAGATTTAAAATAAGAATCATAAATTTATTATAAACGCTAAAGATACTTTTATTAATAAATAGAATGTAAAACAATAAAGGTATATAATCGACGTGTACCCATGCGCAATTTAACGCCTCATTTCAGAACGTGACAAACTAGTCCCTAAATAACGTCATAGTACGTCTTATTTTGGTGTCACAATGACCGCTATATAAACGATGTTGTATAAATTACCTTCTATTTATTTAATAATGAATAACAAAAACTCGAAGTGCATTAATGATATAAATAGGTTTATTTTGTTCGCAACAATTGTGTTTACGTGTCAAATTGAACCGAAAATGACGTCATTATTACGTTACTTTTACGTCAAAAAATCACATCGACGTATTTGACCAAAATTCAACGTGATTATGACGTGAAACGACGTCCGGTGCTAGCTGGGACGGTCCATTTTAGAGAAATCATGTATAGAACAAAAATTATAGAGAATAATATGCAAACACCTTTTTTATACAATTTTCTTAAACATTTTAATTTTGTACTTTTTATCAAATTTCTCGAATTCGGGTCATTTTGGGGAAAGTATGTATAGGAAAAAAATTATATAGAATGATATTGCAAGTCCCTTTTATTTAAAGAATTTTCATCTTCAAGCGGAAATAACATATATATTCGTTAAAGTAGAAAAACTACCCCCTATAAAGTACCGCTCTGACTATACCCAAAATCGAATAAACTTATTAGAGGGTGGTTTAAACCTAAAATCGAATGTTTTCTCTTTGTCAGTTTTGGAGTTATCTTCAAAATTTAAAATTTGGACTTTTTCCTCAAATATCTCGAATACGGTCCATTTTAGGGAAATCATGTATGAACAAGAATTATAGAGAATGCCATCACAAGTAACTTTTATTTGAACAATTTTCGTAAAAATTCGAATTTTGGCCTTTTGTTAAATTTCTATTATACGTACCATTTTAGGAAATTATGTATGTGACAAAAATTATAGAGAATAGCCATCACAAGCAACTTGTATTTGAATAATTTTCTTATCCAATCGTAAATACCAGATATATTCGATAAAGCAGAAGAACGACCCCTATAAAGTACCCACAGATACTCCGACTATACCCAAAATCTAATAATCTCATTAGAGGATGATTAAAGCTTAATTTTAAAATTTAGTGTTTTTCTCTTTATCCCAGACATATAGACACAGACATACACAGACATCATCATGAAAATAGTAAAAACGAATTTAAAACGTAAAAATCCGTCGAAAACTCCAGGTCGAAAAAATCATGATTCCTATACTTTCCTTCTGTATACAGACAGGAAAGTAAAAATTAAAACTTTGTAAGTAAACTGTAATATTTTTTTTCTTCTTTTACTTCTCATGTTTTTCTTATTCCAGCATTTATTTATTTTACAACATTTAAAAGTTTAATGAACGACAGTTATTTTCTTAACAAGTAGTTACTTAATATTAACATATTCAATTAGTCTAATGCAATATTTTCCATACGTAAGCAGAACGGTATTTTTTGTACAAGAGCGCAGGTAGTTATAAGTTCATCTTGCCGCCATCCAAATTAATTAAGTCCGCCTCTGATGGCGTCAATGAATAATCAATTCACGGGCAATGGCAATAGCTGAATAGTATACATATTATTTATTAGAAGACGTGGGAACCAATTTACTAACAGTGTAGGATAACTGTATTAATTGTGGTGTTTTTTGTTGCCCACACAGAGACAGAATATTATTAGACCTACTCTGGAATTATTTATTCAATTAAGGTAGCCAGTTTTGAATGTTACAAGAATTAAGTAGTGAATTTTTAACTACATCTACAAGGGCGGTTGTTTTTGTACAGTGAGAGATAAGGAATGGTAATTATAAAAGGTTTTCAACGATTTTTTTTTTCAATAAGAAGTTAAAATCGTCATTTCTCTCCTTGAATTGGATTCTAAAGTGAACGAATGTTTATTTGCCAAAATGAAATCTATTAGTTTAGATGATGAAAAAATAATAACCTCCAAAATCTGGTAGTGATAATTTGGAACAGAAAACCGTTACAAAAAAGGTTATAGTGTTCCCTTAGAGCAGTGGTCGCCAACCTCTCAATGTGTTGAGCTACTTTGTTAATTTTGGAATAAACAGCGAGCTACCCACACGGAAGCCACGTAACGCAACGTAAATGAAATAATCCACAGTTAATTTATCATTATATGTATTTATTTTACTATTTAACTGGTAATACATAATACATAGGTACTAATAATAAACTAATAACAAAATAACTAATATTACTAGTACGTACTTGTTCATAGCTATCATTCCTACCTACTAAACGAAGGTGTTTGAAAAATAAACACAAACTTTTATCCAGCCACAACGGCATGTCACATAAGATTTAAAAATAGTTAATAATAACAACAAAAAAGTAACGCACTATCATGAACATAAACATTGAAAAATAAAAAAGCACGTTCAATGAGAAGGCTGACACTCAGACTCATCGATAATTTTTTAAATGCTTGCAGTATAATTTGATACAGCCATTCGAATACAATTATCCAAATGTTCATCTGTAAGTCGATTGCGATATTTGTTCCTAATAAACTTCATATTGGAAAAAGAAGATTCACACAAATAGGTTGAACTGAATAATGCTTTCACTTTCAAGGCAACACGGCATAGAACTGAATATTTGTCTTTACTTACAATAGGCCAGATACATTTGGTACTTGAGACTAACGATTTTAAGGCTAAATCATTTTGAAACTCAATTACTTCCATTTCTGTTGCAGCGATGTCTTCGCCAAAGTTCTGCATAACACAAGTTGCAAACTGTTGGATATCAATTTCCATAAAGGGTGAAACAACAAACTGCGCTACTAAAGCCATTTCGTTGAAATCCTTAAAACGATTTTTGAAGTTATTCTTCAGGGTAGAAACTATTTCTACATGATATTTGCTGTCATAGGGTTCTAATGGATTTTGAGAAATTTTTTCTGAAAGAATAGGAAAATGCTTGCCATCGCTGTTAATTAGGTTTTGTTCCCAAAACTCCAGCTTTTTGATTAATGCTTTTGTATCAGAAATCATTTCCGCTAGTTCTTTGTCTCTCCCCTGAAACTGCAAATTAGGTTCGTTTAATTTCTCTGTAATGTCCACGAAAAAACCAAAATCTCTAAGCCAGATTGAATTTTCTAGTTCCGGAGTCGGTTCATCGCGTTGTTTGAAAAATTGAAATATGCCAGATAAGACATCATTAAAACGTTTCAGCACCCGTCCTCTACTTAACCATCGGACTTCAGAGTGAAGGAGTAGGTCCCCGTATTAACAGTCAACTTCATCGGCCAAGGTTTTGAATAATCTTCTTTGTAACGCTTGAGCTCTAATCTTGTTCACAATTTTTACCACCAGTTTCATAACGTTGTTTAGTTTCAGGAAATTTCCACATAATGCTTGCTGATGGATAATGCAGTGGTAACAGAGAAATTGCGGAAAAGTTTCATCTTTACGACATAACGCCACCAGACCCTTATCACAACCCACCATAGCTAGAGCGCCATCGGTTGTCAAGCCTACAATTTTCTCGGAAGAAATAATATTTTTTGAATGAAAAAACAAGTCCTGTCCATTAGTGTGTCCTTTCAGTGGGATAAACTTCAAAAGATCTTCTTTAATCGTAAAATCACTAAAAACCATCCTGACGAACACGGCCATCTGGGCAGTGTCAACGACATCTGTTGATTCATGCAGTTGAAGTGAAAAATAAACACAGTTATCTAAGTCAGTTTTTAACTGTAAAAAAATACCATTGCTCATTACTTCTACACGTCTCATCACTGTATTAGCAGAAAGTTGCATAGATTTTATAGCTGAAACTATTTCGTCTTTATTTCTAAAGTTGGCAAATAACGAATCAGCAGCTTCTAAAAACGCCTGTTTTGTCCCCGTCTTCATAAGGTTTCTTTTTTTGTGCAATTATCTTAAGTTAAAGAGAAATTCTCTGAATACGAAATTATTAGAGTAAAAGAAATAATTAATAATATCGAATGAGCCACTAAGGCTTTCAGCAGGTTAAGCTTAAGCACAACTACAACAGTTATAGAATTATTCTTATAAATAAAAGTTAAATGATAAAACGGAACATCCATAAATTACTAGTACCACTGAAGTTATAAGACTGAAGGTCTTTCATACCTTGGTTTGCAGATTTTCAGATACCTGATTCCTGGTAGAAATCCAACAGAATTTGCTACTGAACCGTGCAAACTAGAACGACAGTTTATTAAGAAAGAAGAAGAGAACCCCAAATGTGTCGATAACACTATACGGTGCAAGAGAGAGGTCCGACACGCCCAACATAGGGCGCAGCCATTTTGATTCCTATGCCACAGTTTATAGCTAAAGAATCAAATCGCTCACTCTGCGTCGGCACTTTTGATCTCAATGTTCCAGTTTATATACTGCGCAACTCGGATAATACAAAATATGACAACCAGCTATAATAAAACAGCAGTCTTCTGCGCATCCTGAATTTGTATCCCTGGAATGGATGTTATTTTGGAACTTTCAACTGGTCCGAGTGAGATAACTGATTCTTTAGCAATAAACTGTGACTCCAAAAATAATAATTAGTGACACTGACAGCGACAAGCAAAATATCAGGTGCGTTTTGATCATCCGTTTCTGCTTTCGGAATTGTCGGTTCAGTCGTTTTAACCTGTCAGATTAAAACAAGAGAACCGACAATTCCGAAGCAGAAGCGGATGATTAAAACGCACCTATTAAAAATATTGCTCCAAGATGTAGGCAACACGTAATAAGGGATCAAAATGGCGGAGTTTTCTCCTTTTAAAAGGCACTCAGAAAGCTGCGCAGTGCGACCATTCTCCGTATAGTAAAATAATATCAAAGTATGTGGTCGATAACTAGAAATGACAGCATGGTCAAAACAAATAGGTATAATTAATGAAAGGGCTTCTTCTTATAGAGCTTGATGTATGATAAAAATTTCAATCGTTTTTGGATAAGATTTTCTTTAATATTTTAAACCCCTTAACTCCTGAATTTATTCAGATTTGTCTATGATTGTCTATGACGTCATGTTATATTATGGTGCTTTTCTAGGAAAATTAGGTTTAATACTTAACTCTAGTTAGAAATAATATTTTATTAGGATGTATAAATACATTTGGGGTCGAATTAGATTAATTTAGATAAGTTTCTGGTAACTTGTGGCGATCACCGGAAGTGTGATTTCCAAAATATGTATGGCCATATCCTCCTTGGTGAAGCCATCTTGACTTTTGGAAAAGGGGTTAAATACGCCGTAGCCATGAGGTTCAAGGATCATAATTTTTCGTCTTTTCGTTGGGAAAGGTACCGGGAGTACGTGGTTGACTGTTCGTCTGGCCTTGTGAGTTGAGGGTCGTCGCGAAGCACGTGGATAAAACCAAGACGTTTGTCGCCGATAGTGATCGGATTATTAAACACGTTGCTGTGTCGCGCAGGGGTAGGTACCCTAAACCATTATTTTTGGGATTATTACGACCGCGGTGAGCGAAGCCTGCTAACGGTCTGCACCACCGACTGCCTATATCAGACCTCCAGAGGGTTGTTGCCAACGACCCCGTTTAATTCCGTCCATAGTCGCTGTTCCAGTGTTCCGGAAATTCCAGACGCATCTGGGTAATGCGCTGTGATTACTTAGTCCAGTTTTGTTCATTTGATGTCCTGCAGTCCTACAAGTTCTAAGCCAGTTTCCTGTCCGGGGTAATCGTAACCAACACCAGTGGTGGAAAGTTCCATCGCTTGATAGATTTCTACCAGAAATCAGGTATCTGAAAATCTGCAAACCAAGGTATGAAAGACCTTTAGTCTAATAACTTCAGTGATACTAGTAATTTATATTCTGATTTATCATTTAAATTTTATTTATAAGAATAATTCTGTAACTGAATTAATTGTGCTTAAGCTTAACCTGCTGTAAGCCTTAGTGATCACCAGGTAATATTAATTGTTTCTTTTACTCTAATAATTTTGAATTCAGAGAACTCCTCTTTAACTTAAGTATTTTCCTTGTCATTTTGTATCATATCAGTAGTAAAACCATAGAGATCCTATTGTTGGGAGTCTCTGATTTAGGTAGGTTAGTTTTAAAAGTGCTCTAGGTAAATGTATACCTATTTACCTTTAAACAATTATTCAATAGCGACATTTTATAAGAACACGATTTTTCAAAAATAGTAAATGCCATAATACCGACTCTTGCGTTTTATTTATTTAACTTTAAGGATAATCAGTATTACTAACTATTTAATGACCCACACCTTTTGTCCCGACAGCTAGCCGAAGAGGTCTTCTTCTCTAAACTCTAGGAGAACACTATAACTTTTTTTTTGTAACGGTTTTCTAAATTCTAAATAATAATATACAAAATTTAGGAGGTTACCAACTAACACCGATCTTTGAGTAATAGTAAATATAAATCCTGTTATAATTTTGCCCAATTTTGCCTATACTCATCTATCCCTTCTGCTTTGGCAAGCTTCTGGACCCAATAATAAAGCTCTACTCCTAATAGTAATATATACTATTTTGTGATATTTTATAATAATTATTATATCCAGAAAAAACGAACCAATGTAATTATTGTTGTCATCGTTTATTATTTATTGTCAGGCCGTGCATTTGGCGTCTCTTTTGCATATTAATTGAGCTGCTGCCCTGCCCCCTGCTCGGTGTGAACGGGTACCTTGGTACCTTCACCTAGGATCACGTAGGTAAATGCACTTTGTGAATACCGTCAGGTAGGGAGTCCCTTTCAAGAATATTGAAAGGAAAGGTATCGACGGTATTGGCAATCAAGCCATAAACGCTCGTTGCATTCAATGTCTTGCTTATGAAATTGTACAGGGTATCCTTCGAAAGACGTATATTTGAACAATAGTTGACAAATAAAATAAAATATGTTGTTAAAGAGGTTGAAGGCGGGATTATAAGATTGGGTTTTCCACAATGATTGTTAAATATAAACGTAGATTTTGAAATAGTTGCTAATGTGCAATAAAAACTAAAGAAATATAAAAAAAAATGTGTACGCTACACACGTGGTTTGAATAAAAGTGGGACAACATTTTTTATTTATTAAAATATTTTTAGTATTTGAATTGCAAATACGACATATAAACTTAAAAATATGCAGTTTGGACAATTGTGCTTAACAAATAATTTCACATACGACAAAGAAATAATATGATTTTTTGATCGGTAATGAAAGGTACACGATATTTTGAACTAATAAGTAGATATAAAACCTTGAACTGATGTGATATACCCCAAAATCTCAAAATTTGCCAAATATGCAGATACGACTCTTATACTTATCACGGCAGTATTGATCTCAAATGACTATATTCCTTTGAATATAATGACCTACAAGATGGTGATAATACAGCAAGCCCTTCTATTATCAAACCACAAGACGTTGAGTGAGATTTGGATTGCAGCCCAGAAATATTAGAAAGTACATATAGAGCTCCTACAAAATAAAGAAAAAATAGATTTTACGACAATGAAGAGGCCACAACTAATTCTAACTTACAACCTACTCTCTGACAAATCATAAATATCCTGCAAAATATGCAACGAAATTGCCAAAATTAGAGCAATGGAACTGGAAAGGCCCCGACAACATCCTCAAGAAAATCATCTATCTAGTCTATCGCATTCAATTTCAAGCTAGAATTAAACCCAATATAGTCCACATTGAAAAGCTAGCCCCTATATCGTAGTCCAGATCTATTCTGTTGGCTCCATCCAGACTCCAGCAACCAAATTATTCGGAAGAATAACTAAGATAGGAGGAAGCCATGTTACTTTGCACCCTGCAGTGAGCTACAATTGATATAATATATGATTGAAAGAACGAAGACAGCTACCTAAAAAAAATTAAATGAACGTTAGTTTAGGGATTATGCAATTTTGGAGTCTAAACAAATTTAATATTTAAAACAGTGTCTTACAATCAAAACTATTATTTCTGCTAATATTATTAATTTGACTAAATTGAAATAAGAAGGATCATTTGTGATCGTTTTTAAGGAATATCATTTGTAATATAGAACCAAGAGAAGTCAGGGACATAATTAACAATTTAAAAGATAATAAAGCAGTAGGTTGTGACGGTATCAAAGCTGAAGTAATAAAACTATTAGTTCCGTATATATTGGAGCCATTAACATATGTTTTAAACAAGTGTATTGAAGTGGGATGCTTTCCTTCAATTTTCAAAACTGCATTAGCTATATTTAAGAAAGGTGAAAAACGGACGTAAACAACTGCAGACCGTTTTCTTTGAACTATTACTAAAGGAAAAATTAATAAAATTTCTAAATAAATATGATACTTTATCTCATAATCAGTATGGATTTAAATCAAATACTTCAACTGAGGACGCCATATTATCCTTGACCACAAAAGTTACTGAAGCACTCAATCAAAGCAAACCCTCTCTAAGTATTTTCAAAAAATCAAAGTGGGCGAAGAAATCAGCATGGAAAAAGAAATAGAGTATGGAGTTCCGAAAGGTTCTGTCTTAGGACCCATACTCTTTAACATATATATAAATGGATTATTCCAATTGAAAACTAAGGGCAAAATTATTGGATTCGCAGATGACACAGCCATCTTTTACAAAGAAGATGATTGGCAACGTCTAAAATTAATAGCAGAGTCTGATTTTACTCTTACTTTAGAATGGTTACAGCACAAATTACTTACACTAAATATAGAAAAAACAAACTATTTACCTTTTAGTTGTAACTTAGTAGGACTTCCAAATTTTAAGAAATTGTGCATTGCTAGTGGAAGCAGAGAATTGATGATTCTACCTGTTAAACAAATAAAATATTTAGGTATTATTATATATCCTCACTTAAAATGGGACTTACATATATTTTACACATTAAATAAATTGAGAACTATTTTATATAAATTTAGAAAAATTAAAGAAGTCTTACTTACCTCCACAACATTTAAGAAAACTGTGTTATGCACATGTAGAAAGTCATCTTCGATACGGAATATGTACCTGGGGGGCTGCCTTTAAATTTTATATAAAATGCTTAGAAATAATTCAAAGAAAATTTCTTAAAATAATGTGTGATAACCCCTCTAGATATCCATTTGATTCTCTTTACTTGGAAACAAATATACTCGACTTGAGACAATTATATTTTATGCACGCCTGCTCCTATTGCCATATAAAATGTAAAAATTCAGCAACTGTTTCAGAGCACAATTATAATACTCGCCAGAAAACAAATTATCTAGTTCCTCGTATGGTAAAAACTTCTACGCAACATACGGTTACATAAAAATCGATCAAACAATCATTCATCTAGTTAGTACATAAGTTTTACATTAATTTTTGTTTGTTCGGAATCTGTGAAATTACATAAAATTTTGTTGTTTTTTTGCCGAAACAAGTATCTTTATGCTTATCGGCTTTTAGCTTTATTCAATTTATAATTTTCTGGTTTTGAATAAAGCTTATTTATTTATTAATTATTATTTATATTTAAAAAAAAGTAAAACTGAAAAATAATAATCGGCACTAAAATTAAATAATGATACACTCTGTATGAATATTTCCACGGAAGGTGTGCTGCAGGTAGGTAAACGTACGAACTTGATTACAAAAGTGCAAGATTGTAAAATAAAGGACTAACACCAGCGCGGCCTGTTGGGGAAGCCTTGAAACTAAATTGGGAACATTTACTTTGCCAATGAAAAATAAATAGATATTAATTAAAGTACACCTATTGGTGTTTTATAAAATTCAAGTTTATTTACCTTCAATTTTTGATAAAAGACAGATAAGAAGAAATTTATGTTTCTGTAACAGTCAAGATAATATTTTCAGTACGAAAGATGATACGAATAATTTTTTAAGAACATACTGTTACATATTGTAATAATAGTTGGTAAAAATGTATTATTATACATGGTAATAATAGATTGGTACCACGAGGAAACGTCATGCATCGAGGACGTCACATTTTCAATAAAAAGGTTATGAAGATTCGCCTCTTATTTAAATCATTCAATTCCTGAATCATCCTTAAAGATAAATATGAAACATGGTGTCAGAAGTAAAAAAGAGGATCCAGTAAATAGCTGAGATACATTATTGGAGAAGTCTACAAAGGATAAAAGAAATGAGGTTAAAAAAAATGGATTTCAAACAGCCAAGTCCAATAGTATTTGACCAAAATTTAAGTAAAAACTATGCAAAATTTAAACAAAAGAGATATACATAGTAGCGGCCGGTCTTGAGAGCAAGACGGACGAGCGCAAAGTTGCAATATTCCTTAACTGTGCAGGAGAAGAAGCCCTATAATAGGTATGTGTTTTTCTCGAAGGCACAAGCAGAAGGAGAAAGCATTGAAAGTTATATAAAAACATTAAAAGTTTTGGTAAGGAATTGCAACTTCGGAGAGCAACAAGAGTCATTAATAAGAGATCGCTTGGTACTAGGAGTTAATGATGATCTGGAAATGGCTGAATAAATTTGTTTGAACACAGAAGCGAATAAAAGGCAACTGAAAGAAGTAATAAAACGAGAAGAAGTATGTGCAATAAAGAAAGAAACAATCAAAAATACAATGAATGAGAAGTAAACCGAAAGAAGAAATCAAAGTTGGAACAGAAGTGAAAATAATAAATTATTCGATTGTTGGAGGTGTGGAAGAAGACAGACAGAAGAAGAAGACCAGGAGAAGATGTTATGCGTATGGCAAAAAGTGTAATAAATGTGGTGAACTTGGGCATTTTGCATGTAATAATAATAGAGGAAGTCAAAGGCAGATAGTAAGACTGTCAGTAAATGAAATCATTGATAAAGGTGATAATGAAAATGAGATTTTTATAGAAACAATTTCTTTAGATAAGCTAGAGAGTAAGTAATAACAGTAAGTTAAATGAGTGGAATCAAATAGTTGTTATAGAGCAGTGGTCGCCAACCTCTAAATGTGTTGAGCTACTTTGTTAAATCTGGAATAAACAGCGAGCTACCCACACGGAAGCCACGTAACGCAACGTAAATGAAATAATCCACAGTTAATTTATCATTATATGTATTAATTTTACTATTTAACTGGTAATACATAATACATAGGTACTAATAATAAACTAATAACAAAATAACTAATATTACTAGTACGTACTTGTTCATAGCTACATTCCTACCTACCAAACGAAGGTTTGAAAAATAAACACAAACTTTTATCCAGCCACAACGGCATGTCATGTAAGATTTAAAAATAGTTAATAATAACAACAACAAAAAAGTAACGCACTATCATGAACATAAACATTGAAAAATAAAAAAGCACGTTCAATGAGAAGGCTGACACTCAGACTCATCGATAATTTTTTTAATGTTTGCAGTATAATTTGATACAGCCATTTGAATACAATTATCCAAATGTTTATCTGTAAGTCGATTGCGATATTTGTTAATAAACTTCATATTGAAAAAAGAAGATTCACACAAATAGGTTGAACTGAATAATGCTTTCACTTTCAAGGCAACACGGCATAGAACTGAATATTTGTCTTTACTTACAATAGGCCAGATACATTTGGTACTTGAGAGACTAACGATTTTAAGGCTAAATAATTTTGAAACTCAATTACTTCCATTTCTGTTGCAGCGATGTCTTCGCCAAAGTTCGGCATAACACAAGTTGCAAACTGTTGGATATCAATTTCCATAAAGGGTGAAACAACAAACTGCGCTACTAAAGCCCTTAAAACGATTTTTGAAGTTATTCTTCAGGGTAGAAACTATTTCTACATGATATTTGCTGTAATAGGGTTCTAATGGATTTTGAGATATTTTTTCTGAAAGAATAGGAAAATGCTTGGCATCGCTGTTAATTAGGTTTTGTTCCCAAAACTCCAGCTCTTTGATAAATGCTTTTATATCAGAAATCATTTCCGCTAGTTCTTTGTCTCTCCCCTGAAGCTGCAAATTAAGTTCGTTTAATTTCTCTGTAATGTCCACGAGAAAACCAAAATCTCTAAGCTAGATTGAATTTTCTAGTTCCGGAGTCGGTTCATCGCGTTGTTTGAAAAATTGAACTATAACAGATAGGACATCATTAAAACGTTTCAGCACCCATCCTCTACTTAACCATCGGACTTCAGAGTGAAGGAGTAGGTCCCCGTATTGATAGTCAACTTCATCGGCCAAGGTTTTGAATAATCTTTTTTGTAACACTTGAGCTCTAATCTTGTTCACAATTTTTACCATCAGTTTCATAACGTTGTTTAGTTTTAGGAAATTTCCACATAATGCTTGCTGATGGATAATGCAGTGGTAACAGAGAAATTGCGAAAAAGTTTCATCTTTACGACATAACGCCACCAGACCCTTATCACAACCCACCATAGCTGGAGCGCCATCGGTTGTCAAGCCTACCATTTTCGATATTGGAATTTTCTCGGAAGAAATAATATTTTTTAAATGAGAAAACAACTCCTGTCTAGTAGTGTGTCCTTTCAGTGGAATAAACTTTAAAAGATCTTCTTTAATCGTAAAATCACTAAAAACCATCCTGACGAACACGGCCATCTGGGCAGTGTCAACGACATCTGTTGATTCATCCAGTTGAAGTGAAAAATAAACACAGTTTTCTAAGTCAGTTTATAACTGTAAAAAAATATCATTGCTCATTACTTCTACACGTCTCATCACTGTATTAGCAGAAAGTTGCATAGATTTTATAGCTGAGACTATCTCGTCTTTATTTCTAAAGTTGGCAATTAACGAATCAGCAGCTTCTAAAAACGCCTGTTTTATCATTTCCCCGTCTTCATAAGGTTTCTTTTTTTGTGCAATTATCTGGGACACACGGTACGATGCTTCAGTTGCAGCCTTATTTTTGTCGACTGTTCTTAAAAATATTGATTGTTGTCCAATTAACTGCTTTTTTAACTGGCGGCAGAATGTAGTGGGAATGATTTTTCAAAATTAGAATGTACAGTTTTATGATGTGTTTCAATATTTCGTTTTTTAGCAACGGAGACCGAAGTATTACATAACAAACACACATTTTTATCTTTAACTTCTGTAAAAAAGTATTGTTCTTCCCATTCCGAATGAAAGTGGTATGTCTTTACCTTCTTACAACTGCTTGCCATAATATTATTTTTTGTTGTTCTCTACTAACCCAACCGCTGGACGTTGGTTACGCGTTCAGTTTTAAACTAAATGCAATGTCGCCGCGCCGTGTGTATTTATTCCGTTCAAAGCAATCCTGATCGTTCTCGAACACTAACGCGCTGGTTCGGCTGGTCGGTTCTAGCCGATTCTAGCTTGATGGCGTCAGCGGCAGATCGCTCACCGCAACGTTGCCGCTGTTTATGTTTAATATTATGACAATTAGATTTTTTTGTGGAATTTTCGGAAGCTTCTCTGATTTTTGCAGTTTGTATTTTTTAAATTAAATTGGTTGTGAGAGCTACCAGAATTGCCTCCGCGAGCTACCGGTAGCTCGCGATCGACAGGTTGGCGACCACTGATATAGAATGTATATTTTCAAGTCCAAGGTATCCTAAAAACAATCGTCTAGGTGAAAAGGCCGTGAGAATATGTAAACAAATGTTACGCAAGTGTGTAAATGATGATGAATTGTTCTATTAGAATATAGAACAACGCCTTTGTGTGCCATTAACAAATCACCCTCGAAAATTTTAAATAGTAGATTACTAAGAACTGTATTACCTGTTGATAGTGAATTACTAAAACCAAAATTAGCTGATGTGTATAACAAAAAGATTGTGAAACAAAATATGGTTAAACAAAATTATGATAAGACCACAAGAAATGGGCCTGTTTTTAGATAAGGTGACAATGTATTACTCAAAATGAGAAAAGAAGATATCTGGGAGAGGAGTAAAATAATGGGTGCCCATCAAGCACCTAAGTCAATGATAGTGCAGACTGAAAATGAAGGCACTTATAGAAGAAATACTTCTTTTCTTAAACATTCTAATAATAAAATGAAGGAAATGACAAATGTAGTAAATGACGAACAGGTTGTTGACAAAAGTGAAAGTAGTGACAACAGTCAAATTTGTAACAATAAAGGACAAAGTGATAGGGACAATCTTGACAAAGAGAACGACAAAGATATAAATGATAGGGTTGTCACAAAGTCTGGTCGTGTTGTACGTAGACCAGCAAAATTTAATGATTAACACGTTAATCGCCATGTGACCCGACATTTGGTTCTCAATTTAAATGGCAACTGGGGCCATGTGACGCAACATATGGGCTTCACAATTGCAATAGCTTTAGGCTCTGTGAACCGCTGTACGGGTCACGTATTGCGTTGATGCCTATGGGATATCAAAATCTAGGGCCTGGCGGCCCTAAAAAAAATTTGTGTCTGTAACATTTAGTTCGGTGTTGTGAATAGGATACAAAATAGAAATGTTATAAAAAAATGACTTTATTACTACATCAAATAGGTACAGAAAAATATAAAAGTATGTAAGTATTATAAACTATTTCTAACATTCATGAATATCAAAGAAACATGATAAGCAGTAAAACTTGGAGCATTCTAGGCAGCGAAATCTTGACTTTGGTGCCTGCAACTGTGCTATTTTCCGCCCTTTATCGTTACTTATTTTCTCATAGCAAACAACGCATCTACGGCGATCTTTAGATGGAACTTCCTCTAAAACGTGCTGTTCGGTTTTAGCTGGTTCTACAGTATCGACGTTCAATACACTCTCAATTATTTGCTCCTTGAATCCAGTGATGGATATATTACCCTTGGTTACATTTTTGTAAAGAATATATGCATTTACCAAGGATGTTCCTAATAGTAGCTCAAACGCGAGCTTACGGTACCATTTTATTCTTTTTCTTAGAGGTGTTGAATAAGCTTTTAATTGATCTGATAGATCAACGAAGGATTTGCTGTTGTTATAATCGCAAATAATAGTAGGTTTGGCAATGTCTTCATCTCTTCTCCTGACGTTTGTTGTCTCTGCTGTATGATTGGTACTTAGACAAAGTACATCCCGCTTATCTTGCCATTTTAGAACAACGCAATTATCTCTCGCAATTATCTCTCCTTTTTGAAGCTTTACATTTGTTACTTCAATGGGATTCAATTTTCGGTTTTTTCTAAGCGTGCCAACAAGTATCTCGCCTTAGAAACTCCTGAGCAAGAGTTACGCTTGTGTAGAAATTGTCAGTATATAGAATCCTACCTTGATCAAGCAAAGGTTCCATAAGTTGCAAAACTACTTTTGTTGATGCACTAACATTTGGATCTTTATCCTTTCCACAGTAAACTTTTAGATCATAAGTATATCCTCATTTGCAATAAATTTTGTATAGTTTTATACCAAACTTGAAACGCTTATTTTTATTGAATACAAGGAGACCTCTGAATGGGACTAAGGTTTCGTCAATGCAAACTTCGTGTTCTGGAATATATACTTCTTTGAACTTATCAATCAATAGTTTCAATAAAGGGCCTAATTTGGCTAAGCGATCACCAGCAGTAGCGTCTTCATTATTACTAAAATGAAGTACTCGGAGAAGTAATTCGAAGCGGTTTCGTGGCATTTTCTTGGAGAGCTCATTCGAGTATAAATTAGTTTTTCTCCAATAATCTACCATTTTCGGAAATCTTGCCAAGCCCATCTACAAACAAAGACTAAAGAATATCCTTATTTCATCTTCATTAGTGTCCTTCCATCTTTGAAGTCGAGATTTTTGTTGAATGCCTGCACTGATTTTTTGTTGAGCGTAGCGGTTTGTTTCAGTAACAATAAGATGTACCACATCGTTGCTGAAAAATAGATTGAAGAAATCGACGTAAGTTTCCCTTATTGTATCTATGGGGCCTACTGGATCGACCAGAAAATCAAAATGCTTGAGAGACGCACCCGTAACTCTTGACCATGTTATGTCTTCTGGATCTTCATTTTCCTCATTCTCGCTGTTTTCCAAGGTGAAGTATTTATTTATCACCGCTTCAATAATATCAGCTACGATTGATTTTGTATGAGCAAGAGATCCACTAGATGTTGAAGGAACTACAACCATGTCGTTTTGGCTGGCTTCATCTTTTTTAGAAATACTTCCTAACCTAAAAATTTAAAATATTTTGTTATACTAATATAATATAAATGTCGGAAAAAAATAAAAAATAAGCGAGATGTCACAATCAGTTTTTCCATAATTCAAAAAAGTTTTTTCCACAAAAAAAAAAAATAAGCTAAATATCCAAAAATATAACGTTAGAAATAAAATGAATCTCACCTCTTCCCTCTTTTTGCTCTAGGTATTTCTTCATCTGAAGATTTTTTGCTATCAGAATCAGAATCAAACGGTTCTTCCTCGGAATCGGACAGTATCTCATTCCACAATTTTTACAAATTTTGCTGAGTTCTCTCGTATTCATCACTCATATTTTATAGCCCTACCTCTAACAAAGTGTCGGAATAGACTAAGCCACTACATTTGCGACATGAACTGCATCAAGCATAAAAAGCGAGTTGAAACATTCGTAAATGCGAGAATCCACATACTTGTCACACGGCTAAAACTATGTTGGGGCACTGAGAACCAAATGTCGGTTCTCATTTTCAAAATGTTTTTTTCTTATTTTTGAGTGACCAAAATCACTTTTTATAATAATATATATTATTTCCTAACATATACTATAACCAATTGAAAATAATATATTGTGGCCCAGGGGGAAAATAGTATATTGTTTTATTAGGAGTAAAAGTATAACTTTTGCTCCGAATGAAACATGCTATTTTTTCCGCAAACGGCATCCAGACTATAGAACTAATTAATATTTAAATAAAAATTCAAAACGATTGCAACGAAGTTGATAAATTCAGAGAATAATAATTATAAAACTGCGCACTACATTTCCGTGGTTACTGGTTTTGTGATTGCCAAGTCAAAAACAAATTTGACAGTTCAATAATATTTTATAATGTCAGAAATATTGTAAGTGATTTAAAGCAACAATTGGACTGTGCATTTTTGGTAAGTACTTGAGCATCAAAATTTCGTTTGTTGTAGTAAAGTGTACTGAAATTTTCTTTTAGATTATATTATGTCGGATTCAGAACCCAACTGTACACCGCCCGACGTTGTTGACATTGCTAAGGCAGCTACGAATGATTTAATTCCAACTAAGTCAAGTAGAGTTTATAATCATGCTTACGAAAGATTTCTCACATGGTGCAATGATAAAAACATTTCTAACTATTCGGAAAATGTGCTACTAGCTTATTTTTTTGAAATGACAACTAAATTAAAAATGAAGAGTTCAACAATGTGGTCTCAGTATTCCATGATAAAATCATTACTGAATATTAAACATGGATTAGATATTAGCAAATATATGAAACTACGTGCTTATCTGAAGAAGCAGAATGAAGGGTATACTCCTAAAAAGTCAAAGGCATTCACAAAAGACCAGTTTGAAGATTTTTTAAATAATGCACCTAATGAGCAATATCTAGGAATTAAGGTTAGTTATAATATTCTAACCTGCATAAATACAATCAAGTTTTTAAATACATACTACTTTTAGGTTGTTCTAATAATGGGCGTATCTGGAGCATGTAGATGCGATGAAATGGTGAACATGGCAATAGACGATATAAAAGATTTAGGATCTGTTATTCATATAAAGATTCCTGATAGTAAATCTAAAAAGCCACGATCGTTCACAATTATTGGAGAAAAATATATAAATCTTTACAGAAAATATACTTCTTTACGTCCACAAGCTATGGAAAGCCGACGCTTTCTTTTGAAATTTCAAAAGGGAAAATGTTATCGCATGGTCATGGGAATTCATACAATTAGTAACGTACCCAAAACAGTAGCAACTTATTTAAAACTACCGAATTCAAAAGATTACACCGGCCATGCGTTAAGAAGAACTTCAGCTACTTTGCTTGTGGATGGAGGAGCTGATATTACTTGTTTGAAACGGCATGGAGGTTGGAGGTCGAGCACTGTCGCTGAAGGATACATTGAAGACTCTTTGTCTAATAAAAAACAAACTGCAGAAAAAATCTTGATGTCGAATTCTTCTTCACTGTACCTGAATGCAGCTTCTCATGAGCGAAATTATGTCGACGTTGATGTAACAGAAGCAACAACAAGTAAGGAGTCACGGGAAATTTTGTCGATGAACTCTTTCAACTCTGCACAAAATTCGCTTGAATTGGAAGTGAATAAATCAGGTAGTGCATTAAATATGTGCGGTGCAACCTTAAATAACTGTAATTTTACTATTAATAATTATTATCGTTAATAAAGTTTAAAAGTTCAACTAATAATTATTTTCCCTGTTAAAAATTCTACTTTTTTGTACGGCCGTCAGCGTACAAAAAAGTACTTTTTTGTTCACTCACGGCCGTACAAAAAAGTGGCGTCTGTGAAATCATACTTCAACATCATGAATTGACGTTAATAATGTCTACTTTTTTTGACGTTTGCGGAAAAAATATATTTTTGTGTTTGGGCGATTAACGTGTTAATACTTCCTAATGTTAGTTAAGAATGTTCATGTATGAAATGATCCTTTGCTTCAAAGAAGAATTCACATTTGTTACCAGCTGTAGAAGCAATGCAGTTTTGAAATACTTCTGTTAAAATGTCTGCGCATTTTAAGACTTCTTTGATACCGACAATATATTATGTATAATGCATCTTGACTAGAATATTTAAATAATTTGATCAAAAATACTTTCCCACAAATTTAGAACACAATTTAAAAAAGAAATACTTTCAGAATGTATCTTACGCCGCTGAACGGCATTTAAAGTATTCTTCGGTATTTATCTAGTCGTAGCCGACAGGCATACTTTAATATTAGTTTTTGTCGTTTCCGAGAACCATTTATGGAGGTTGCTATAGTAGTCTATATTGCCAAATTAAACGTTGTTTAATGATTAAAATACCACAAACTAATTGCTTCAGGTGTAGACACGCAAACCCATTTCGGCATGAGATAAAAAAATTATACCATTTCAATTTTTGAATCATCGTTTAGCCCGAACTCTTATGTTGTTACACGTCATATTAGTTCACAAAAGTGGAAGGAATTTACACAAATAATATTAATGTTATGCCGAAAACTCAAAAATTGAATTTAAGAGACGCTAAATTGGTAGTTCCCACCTTATTAGGATTAAGGCCCCACGGGCAAACGCGTAGTATACAAGAAACGACTTGATTTTTAACGGAAGACCAAACGATGAAATGTATTTGGATGTTGAATTTTTAGATTTGTGAAGTATTTGCGTTGCCTAGAAGTTCTTCACATTGTTAGCCCTAGTTCTTAAGAACCATCCCATGTCGATAGTAAAATATTTGGTCCTTTTATACCTTAAGCTTGCTCATATGATAGTTTATTCATACAAAAATATAGTTATAAAAAAATACAAATGGTAGCTTAAAATTAAAAGTAATTGAATGAATAGAGGTATACTCGATAAGTGAGTACCTACTAACTTGTTTCGATTATAATACATGAAACTTAAAAAAAATGTACAATAAATAATTATTTAAAAA
>OV651823.1:29405386-29411369 GCA_927349885.1 Psylliodes chrysocephalus | reverse complement strand
GCGGCCCTGTTTGAGGTAGACTTTAAACAGAGCCATTTTGGGCACCCCAGGTTACTAAGCAAAAAACTCCCAAACCCGTCAATTTTTGATTTTAGGGGGAAACATTTTTTTGCCAGTTTCACCTTCTGAACGGAAAGCCTCTAGCGGGGGTAAAACTTTAATGGAAAGAGGGGTCGAATGATCTTATTTTGAAGGTATTTTTACCTAGATTATAACCCCCAAGTTTTAAATCGCTACTGTCTTCATAGCCATGCTCTTTTAACGAAATTTTTTTCTAAATGCTAACCAATTACAAGAGTAAATACTGAAAATGTGACCCTGAGCCTTGATGCAATAATATAGGTTTTGTTTAAAACGCTCTCGGGAATTTTGAAGCATCAATTATCCGTTGTCGCAGATTTTCTAGTGATGTTGGCTGAATGGCATACAGTTTAGTTAGGGCACTGGAATTTTCATTATTAGTTACGATATTATAAATCATAAAATGAAAATTCCACTGCCCTAACTAAACATGCGTTAGAAAATTTGCACTCTTTCGATTTTGAAAATGTAAGAATTCTCGAAAATGAACCTGATCTCAACAAAAGAACAATCCTTGAGATGATACATATTAAAAAAAGTAACAACTCTGTAAATAATAACACAGACATAAAAGATTTGTCAAACGTTTATTTTAATAATTGTAAGCTTCTAATTCTTAAATGTAACGCCACTGGTAATTTTTAACTTTGTAAAAACTCATCTTTTTGTTTCCCTACTTTATCGTTATCGTATTAAACCAAATCAATATTATTTCGAATACACCTTCACACGTTAAAAGAGAAAGATGGGGTTCTGTTATTTTAAAAAATTTTAAACTGTTTGTAATCGTCCACCTGTTTTTTTTTTTTAAATTTTGACTGCACTTGAAAATAAAAACAATGACCGATTAAACCAAGGAAATTTTTATTCATACCTATAGTTATTATTGGTTGATGGCCATTCTTTAAACTGTTCAAAAAACCACGTATGCTTATTTATTTATATATTTACGGGAAAGCCCATTTAAGTTACAATAAAATGTTAAAAATGACATTGGTGTATTTTGAATGTTGTGTTTAAATCTATTTGCAGATGAATAAAATATTATAATATTATCCAGAAAATTTGCGAGGAATACAACTGTTAAAAGTATTATCAAGTCTATAAAAAGGAATATAAAATAATTGTGATTGCTTGGTATTACGAGTAGGAACAAAAAGATTAATTATCGCGATAAACTTTCAGGACGATCATATCTTCCATTAACAGTATTAAAAATCTGATGTGTCCAACACATGACTTTCCTATCTAGTTATTACAGGCTTTTTCCGGTTATTTTGTACAACCTATTGTAGCACATCTGTAAATGTTTAGAGGATAAACTAAACACATCCTAAAATAGAAGTAAAAGTTTATATAAACATAGGTCCGAAAACGTTTCGTTTACGAGATACAGGGTGTTACAAGTGAACATTTTTGTAAATATTTTCTAAAATTTCTTTAGTTACCTGTTTTCCAAAGTTAAAAAAAAATAAAATTTCTGATTCCACAGACCTACTAATTATTGTTTACACTTTCGAATAAGATAAAATCAACTTATCATAAAATTTTCAAATGCTTTTCTCTTAAAAATGGTGCTTCCTAGCGAGATGCAACAAATATAGCTTTATTATAAAGAAAATATTGGTTTTCCAAATTTTATGGTCAAAAATGTTAAACGCTATCAACAAAAAAAACTTAGGGCAATTTTACCCTAAGCCGGGGGAGGGGGGGGGGGAGGGTAATTTATCCACCTATGAAGATCATGATCAAAAACTGAAGTTTAGTCCATTAAATAGAGCGTAAAAATTTGACTGAATTATATTTAAAAGTTTAGAAAATATTTACAAAGGTGTGTCATTAGGACTTCACTTTTAACGCCCTGTATCTCAAAAAAGAAACGTTTCCGAACCTACGTTTATATAAACTTTTACTACTATTTTAGGATGTAGATTACGCTGTTAAAATATGATCTCCTATTTTCGGGACACCCTGTATACAGGGAGATCTTTTAAAATTAAGTTAACTTTTTATTCTATTAAATAATAGCAACAATAAATTGTTAATCAGATGATAAATTTCAAAAAATTATAATAAATTCGATGAAAAATTAGTTTACATTGAACAATAAAAAGTCAAGTATCTAGAAAACGGCCAACTTTATGTAAACTTTTTGTATTAATTTTAAAGTTCTCGAGTAAATCAAATCAAACGAAAATATAGAAACTAATATTAATTGCAAATATTCAATTAGAAGAAATAATACACATCTATGTCGTTCAATATATATTGAAAAACTAAAAAATACCATTTGGACGTTAGACAAAGAAAGGAAAACTGCTGTCCGTTTCTCCGTTTAACCACGCTCTTTCGGTGGCAAAGGTAGTAACTTTGCATATATATTGTAGTCAGTTAATTATTTTATTTCTCTCTAATGAATACTATTGTGTTTCTATACCTTTCTATTATTGTAATGAAAACCAAGTTGCCGTACTGTTTAATCATACCTTTTAAATGTTTTATTTAATGGTTTTATATATTTAGAACAATAAACAGTAATTAAAATCTGGTCCGTCACAACAATGAAATCTTAAAATGCCCTATACAATTTTATACAAATAAGAAAACGCGTATCTTACTTGTACAAAAAATTCTTAATAAGAAGTTGTGCATCACTTGAAACTTTCTAACAAAGATGAACATTGTAAAATTCAAAAATTTCCAATAAATCCTTGGTTTTATTTATTTATAAAAAAACATAATTTATTTACTTGAATTAGGGGAACGGCGGGTACTACGGGCCAGCGGGTAGTACGGGCCATCACATGGTTCTCGGTACAGCCGCTAGGTGGCAGAGCCATGCTGTTCTCGGATCACAGACTATACGTTGCTCAGTCGTTTGCTAGAACTTGACAGACGTATGTGCATAGGTGTTGCAGATAATAAATAATTTCTATTTTTGAGTGGTGGAGGTGCCGTCTTGGATAACTTTTATTGACTGTTTTTTCAACTAAAAGTATGTTGTAAAATTATCATACTGCTATTAAATTCTAGCTCGTAAAAGGCTCTATACATTGTGATGACGAAATATCTGTAACTCAAGTCGATTTCTGTTAAAGCCATGTTTGATTTATCAAGGTCGGTCGGGTGATACGGGCCAAACCCGCGTCGGGTGGTATGGGCCATGTAAACAAATCGTATTTTTTTATTTTAAGGAGATGCCAAAGTACAAAAAGAAGCCAGAAGGGACAGGTCGTGGGGAGTGGTCAGAAATAAGCATGAAACAAGCTGTTTCGAGTGTTCTAGAAAACAAGATGACAGAAAGGGCTGCAGCCAACCATTTTAATGTACCAAGAACTTCCCTTCAAAGGAGGATAAAATCAGTTAGAGCAGCTCGGCAGACAGAAATGAAACCTCAGATGGGGTCTTTTAAACGAACGTTTACAGATTATTTTGAGGACATTCTTGTGGAACACATCCGTGATTTAGACTCAAGGTTAATGCCTCTAGCTAAAACAGAATTTTGTAAGTTAGCATATGATTTGGCAAATTCTCTTAAGCTACCACATAGATTTAACAGGGAAAATAAAACGGCTGGTAAAGATTTTTATACAAGTTTTATGAAGAGACACCCCGATCTTGCTTATAGAAAACCGCAGTCAACCAGCCTAATGCGGTCCGTCGGGTTTAATAAACCTCAAGTTGACCGTTTTTTTAATCATTTAAACTCTTTGAATAACAAGCACTCTTTTCGACCTTCTAGAGTATTCAACGCCGATGAAACAGGAGTTTCTTGTGTTCATGAAAATGACAAGGTAATTACCATTAAAGGGAAGCGGCAGGTCGGGAAAATTACTTCAGGAGAGTGAGGTCGCAACGTCACGATCATGTTCTGTATGAGCATAACTGGACAGTTTATTCCCCCACTTTTTATTTTCCCTCGAAAAAGGATGAATGATCGTCTGATGATCGGTGCTCCGGCGGAGAGTATAGCTTTTCCAACTACCAACGGATGGATGACCACCGAGGCATTCTTAAAGTGGATGCAGCACTTCGTGGCCTTCACGAAACCTACAGAAGAGGATCCTGTGTTGCTACTCCTCGATGGACATGGAACACACAAGGAGCTGGACGTCATTTTGTATGCTAGATAACATTATGTTCACATGTTGAGTTTCCCACCCCACACAACCCACAAAATGCAGCCTCTCGATAGGTCTTTCATGAAACCGTTCAAAGCACAATACAATTATTCTTGCAGTTTGTGGATGAGGGCTAATCCAGGTGCTCGAATCAATGATTATGACATCGCAAAGCTAGTGAATGAAGCTTACACCAAAGTTTGTAGACTAGATATTGCAGCAAGTGGTTTCAGCTGCACGGGCATTCACCCTTTTAACCCAGAAATTTTCACAGACTTAGACTTTATGGGAAGTGCTTTAACCAATGTAGAAAACCCACCAACTACAACTGCCAAAATTTCAGCCGTTTCTGCTACAGTAACCTCTCAACCTTCAGCAAATGAAGATGTAGCAGCAGCTGCTAAGAAAAAGAAAAGAAATATAACATTTGAACAATGTGCAGGTAAGTTGCCGACAGAGGTGGTCAAAAAAAAAGCAGCAAATCAATAAATCGACTGATCATACGAAATCGACTCCAGGGACGTCCAAGCAAATTGCAACAACAACGGACTTTTCAAAAGAAAATAAGACCGAGTGTCTTGTTTGTGGTGAATGTTTTGAAGAAAACTGGATTCAGTGCAAACGTTGTCAGGGCTGGTCACATGAACTTTGTGCAGTTATTGATAACAAACTTTACTACTACTGCGACCATTGCAAAATAAATTAATAAAAAATGTGTTTTTTTTTTTTAATTATATGTTTGCAAACAACAATATATGTATTTTTTATTTCTATAGCTACCTAATTTAAGATGGCCCGTACTATCCGCCATTTTTTCAAAATGCCAAAATGACAACACTGGGAATTTTTTTGTGAATCTTTTTTTTTTGTTTGATTTACCAACAACAAACATTATTTTTTTTATTGTTATAGTTACGTAATTTGGTATGGCCCGTACCACCCGCCATTTTTTGCAGTACCAAAATGGCAACACTGGGAAAACTTTCTGTGGTTCATTTTGTATCTCAAATATATGTTTTATTTTGTTAATTACTAGTTAAAAAAGGTTTAAAGGAAGGTCCTGTGCAGTTTTCGAACACAAAAAAATAAAAATAAAAAATATGTATGTATTTTTGCTTAAGTGGCCCGTACTATCCGCCGTTCCCCTAATTTCAATTATTTTACGGATCTTATCAATGGTAACTACAATTTTTAAACACGATACTGGTTTCTTCTCACGAAGGCGTGTTTACCGGTGCGCCAGAGTAGCAGCGCGTGCTTTCTCCGTCCACATGAAGTTGATCATCTCTATGTACTTTGTGGTATAGGCAATTTTTCAGGTAGTGTCTATTCCGTCTGTTCAGATGGCAGCATCTTATGGACAGTACAACATTTTTTGTAAATCTGAATTAGGCAAAAATAAAAGAATGTATTTAACGTTTTAGCTTTTAAATACTATAAAAAATGGTGGAAACTCCATAACTTTTAAATATTTGTTAAATATCGCTTATTAAAATATTATGCATTAAAAGCAAACAAACTATAGACTTTTCACCATTCTCTACCGTACTTTAAACTCATTTTAAAAATAATTTCTGAAAATGCTATCGTATAGAGCTGTATTTTTTATAATAAAAAAGTCGCCGTTACTTGTCATTGACATCGCGCTGAACTTGGTCTTACCTAATTCAAGAATATTATCTGATGGGCGCTTTCGCGATTTTTTTCAGTTTCCGGATATTGCACCCCGAAGTTCCATTTCGGGTTCCATTTAAGGTTTTGGAAATGGCACAGTATGTGAA